>CAUOFW020006156.1:0-24816 GCA_963454935.2 Ilex paraguariensis | reverse complement strand
TGCTCGAATGTTCTTTGAGACACTAGTAAGTCCTCAAACCTTTCTGTTTAACTGCCTGGTTTGTGAGATATTTTTTCATTGATTAGTTGGTGGGAAAATAAATTGGGGAAATAAAGTGGTTTAGTATGCAATTAAGGAATTTTTGGTGTGTGGTTTGAATATACGTGCATGACCAGAGTACTTCCAGGAAAATTGCACACTAAAGTGTATAATCCAACAATTGCACTCTACAGAGTTATATTTATTTTTAGTTGGGATAATGTAGCTTCAATATCTGATATATTATCGTGTATATTATTGCAGACTCGTGACAACCATTTCATGACTTTGTTTAACGGTTCATTTACTGACTTTTTTTCAACGCATTTGCTGTTATGCTTCTTTCACCATTTGCATATTTGGTGTTGGTGATGCAATTGTATAGTATGCATTCTTGACACTAAGATTTCTTTTTGGTCAGGCCTGAGTAGAGCACAGAATACTCCAAGGAGTCGTCAACCAAACTCAGTTAAACAAGCCCCAGGGTTACTACTTGGAGTCAGATTCATAAATGCTTCTTGAATAATTGAGTTGTGATCTCCTTTTAGTATATTTTGTACTCTGCCAGGCCTGCAATGTAGTAGATGGTTGAAGTTATTTTGTTTAGCTAATATTGGTGTTATATTAAAGTTGTTTGAGCCAACAAATTTACTGAGCTCTGAACTGGATTCTGAGGCAATTGGTTCTTTTTAAGGCCCATTTGCATGTGTAGCAGACAACTAGGCAAACAGATATTGAAAATCTAACGATACGAGGAAATCCTCAGGTCAAGATTCTACCTATATTCCAACTTGTGGCCATTTGCTGGCGTGCAAATTTCAATTTGATCAATTTGCACTTTATTGGCACATGCTTTCCAGTGTGAATGGAATTTTTTCAGTTCCAGCTAGTGGGAGTCTATTTGTGTCATTGTGAATACCACATGAGCACATAAGATTTATGTTGGTGGTTGTAAAAGTCAATTAAAGCATCATGTTCGGTGGTAATGTAAATATTTGATGTGATTCTTCATTTTGTAGGTATTGAAGAATTGTGGACTTGTAGATGTACAGCAAGGACAAAGTTATGGTGATATTACTGTGAAGGTGACTCCAAAACTTTCAATAGAACAATTTTCAAGCTAAATGTGCTTGGCAGTTCTTCATGTATACAGGTAAGAAGTGTTCATTTTGAGTTTGAATTTTTTGGAACAGTGCTTAGCTCCCCACCCCTCACTCCCACGTGAGGGCGGTACTTACACACTGGTTCTATTATTTTTTCTCGCTGCAATTGGACTCAATTGCTAGTCACAATGCGGGTGACCAAAATATATTTTTGTTAATTAAGTGCGCTGTGTGTAAAGTTCGAGTGTCTGCACATTTGCTATTCAATTAAGATTCCAACATATCCTCTCCAGTTCTATACAATACTAATTATTCTTCTCTTATGAAATGCAGATTGATTTGTACAGCAGCAGCAATTTATAAACTTATAAAGATGCATAGCCATTGTGTTATTTTAGCAAGATGTTGCTAAAGGTGATATGCTAAATTATTACCTACCAAAAAGACACAGAAGATGAATTATTGTGATCAACAGTGCTCCATGTCCATATGGTCCTCCTTGGTTTCTGTAACTACTTGTAATCTTTCTGGCTGTTGATAATAGGCCTAAGAAAAATTTTGTATTCCCTTGTTCAAACGATGCAATGGAGCAGTATTTTGGATCACCCTGGCCGTGTGCTTGAAGGTGTTGTTATGTGAATACCTCTTGCCTACTAAGCTTCAATTCTAAGATGACTCTGGAGTTCTATGTTGCCTGTTCCTCTCCTGCTATCCACCGCGATAAATGATGGGAAAGCTGATGGCTTGTTTGGTGGGTTAGGCTACTCTACATTTATCAAGTAATTGGGAATCTTCAATATTGAATATTGAGAATCATTGACATTGACAAATTCAGTATATTTTGAATTTCTAAAATTAAAGTTTGAGGTAAGATAAGAGTTAGTAACATGGGTATATTCTTATTATTTACAAAGAACTGGAGGATTCTTATTGGTGCAAGAAAACAAGCTTATTGGCCTTGTTTTGTGGTGGGTACTGTTTGGAGTGCTGGAGGAGTGGACGGAATAGGAAGTGTCTCAGCAAGAAAATAAAGGGGTAGAGACTTTGAAAACCTACTAAAATGTTGTTGTCTGTGCATGATTAGACAACTCTTTCTAAGGAATTCTACAAAATAGTTTTGCAACTTAGAGAAAGAAGTGCCTCCTCAACAAAGGGGATTGCAGTGATTTGCCTAATAGATGTGAGATTGGTTAATGGTAGTTTCGAGTGGTGTAATAATCATAAGGAGACCACATCTATGATCAAGTTGTAAGGGCTAAATTATCGAATGTTTCAAGGGATTTCTCCTGGAGGACCAAGTTACTTATGATCGGGCCATGGTTAGTGTCACTCTGGTTGTTATTAGAGCTAATCGAACTGAACTTATCAAGCTCGTTTTTTAAATAAATTTAAAAGATTATTTAAACTTAATTTGTTTAGAAAATAGACCGAATTCAAAACAAGTCAAAACCGAATAGTTCGATTATTTTATATATAAATGAGTTGAATTTTGCGAGTTCAAAAAACTCTTCAATTGAATAAGGTTGAGGTTCAAAAGAAGGGAAACAAAATCAGAGGATAAGCTTTTATTCTCAAGTGAAATAAGCTACTTGGTTTTAAAGCGGCATGTCAGTGCCAAGTATTTCATGGCCATCAAAGATACAACGTCCTTAACCATGTTTTAACAAATGTAAACCATAGTAAGTTTGGAAAATATAGTTCAACGGCAAATTTATCTCTAAATCACCCTGGTAAGTCGAAACTAAAACTTAAGCTACGAGGGCATCAATTTTGTGTTCAATGTGGGCTTCGTGGTCCTCAAGGCGACCTTTGGTCGCTTCATTTTCCCAACGGATGAGTGTTGGAACTCCTATGAGCTTGAACCTTGAGTCGACTCTCCATGGATGCACGGGTTTCCTCCAAGTTGGTCTATCTCCAACATAAGCTCTCAGGAGTGTGACATTGTCTGATGATGCTTCCAGCTTTTTGTATATCACCGGTTCAGCTCTCACACAATCTGAACCAACCAGAAAATGCAGACATAGTATATTTGCATGTCAAACCAAAGAAAAGAATAACATATAAATGAAGTTCATGGTTCATTGGTTGTTTTTCTCCAACAAATTGGCCAAAATAGCTGCTTCAAATAAGTAGAGCAAAACTACATTTTTCCTGTTTTTCCACAGGAAATCAACTTCCAACCAATGGCAATCGATAACCTCATGCCTCTATAGTTTTCTCCATTAAGAAAAGATGTTCACAGGGGTTAGAAAGACCCCTTTCCCTTAAAAGAATTCACAAGCGGGTACCAGCTTTCCAAAAATAAGGGGAGATCTGCGGCTTATTGCTTACAGAAACGTTTGATCTTGGAAATTCATAGTTTTAGAAATATGAGGTAGTAATGATAACTAACTTACATGGGCACTGAAATTATTTTCAATATCAAGCACTAATGAAAATATTCATAGTTTATTCTAAGAGCTATGTTTTGGACTTGACCGAAAAAGCTATTGTTATCACAACACAACTCGATGGAAATTTCTAATGTTTAGGCTAAAACCCCAAAAATGTATGAAGAAAAAAAATATTTTATTAGACTTACTATAAATTAGGCATCTATTTGCTGCAAACATCAGAAAATAGATACTCCAAATTATTATTGTGTTATCCCTGAAGGAAAAAAAAAACAAAAAGGGGAGTTTTTTGGGTTTTTTTGAGCTCAATGCATTTCACATATTTAACGATATATTAGCAAAACAAGAACCTTCTCTTATGTATTGCCCTAATCAATGCCATCACAGACTAAAAAATTCAAAATACACCTGAAGCCCTGAAACTATTTCGAGAGAGAGACACGAAAAGCAAATATTGTAGCTATTTGATTATTTTCAAAATCATATCGAGAGAAACTCAATAGAATCAATACATAACATTAGACCATCGTAATTGTAAGGCAAAAGAAAAAAAACAGACCATTCTTGAAAACATTTGTACACAAAAATTCCACAAAGTATACCAATAGGAGCCAATCCCATGCGGCCATGCTTATACCTCAACGACACACATTGACGCTTACTCAAAAATATTTATGCCGAGCTACACTATGCTGAAGAGTCACCTACGATGCTCTCAAACATAGACAGTGTTTGCTCTGTTACAAGGGTGGCAATAGGACTAATGAAATAGCAAACACCCACAAAAAATTGCAACAATCAACAAAAAATTCTACAAAAACTGTAACATGAAAATTGGTTTTATTGCTAACATTATAAGAGATTGTGCTTTACCAGGGCACCAGCTGAGAGAGGTTGAAGGGTCTTTGTCAGCCAAGAACAGTATGAGATTGACTTTGTTATCTGGTGTTTCCGATCTGAACTTTTCGAATACACCATCGAAGGTTGTTATGGTGGCATCCAAAACTCTCAACGGCATCTTTTCGAAATGGGTGTGAAGTTCGGAGTTTCTGATTTGAAGAGAGAGAGAGAGAGAGAGAGAGAGAGAACGAGCCTGAATTCTCAGGGTTTTGAGAAGACGATGATAAAGGCCTCGGGAAGCGTGACGAATCCTTTATCTCTTACGAATTTGTATCCTTAGGGAAAATTACACTTTAACCCCACTTAAATACAGACTCAATTTTACTTTGCCCCTTAAATTATTACTTTTTCACATTGCTCCCTTAGCCAATTGAATTATTTAAAATTATCCCAAATATAAATGTTTTTTTTTCTTTTTGAACAAAATTGCTAACGCATCACGACAAAATGAAAAAAAAAAATTCACATAGTTTGAGAGGCAAAATAAAATAAATTTTTATTAAATTTATGGTGAAAGTTAATAATATGAAAAATTTATAATTTGACTCTCAATTATGACTCATTTTTTTCTATTATCCCTCTACTACGAAGCACAGATACAAATACGAAATACGAAATATGATATGATATTGATATGGCGATATGACAAAATCTAAAAAAATAGAATACAGATACGACCAAGATATGACTATAATAAAATATATTTATTATTTTTATTATTTTTAACTAACTTAACACTTATATATTTTGTTAGTTCTTTAACATATAATAAAAAAAAATTAATAATTCTTTTTAGTTTCAAAAAAATATATATCGTGTTACTGTAGTATATTCATAAAGTGAAGTGATTAATTAAAAGAATCAAAACTAATATTTACCTAACATTTAAAAATAATTTTTGCCAAGATTATAATGTAATAGTTTTATTATATGGTCTTTTGACATGCAATTGTAGATAATGCTAAAAAAAAACTCATGTACCTTTAAAGTAATATGAAATTTTTGTTAATGTATTATATGATTTGTGAATTCGAAAAAAGATGTTAAAAGTTTAATTAAAAAATTATATATGTTTCTATATTATAAAAGTTTTTATGAAATATTTTAATATTTAATTATTATCGGATATATAGAAAGTGTATCTGATACATATTCTTAAATATTTGACGAATATTATATCTGATATGATATCTGATACGAGTTCATAAATCTCAACAAAGTATCCATCATATTCTTAAATATTTGACGAATATTATATCTGATATGATATCTGATACGAGTTCATAAATCTCAACAAAGTATCCATGCTTCGTAATCTCTCAAGTAACATATTCTCCATCCACAAACTGCCTGAACTACCCTTCAAGTCCACACCACTAGCCCTGTGCATTGATGCTATTTGAGAGATTATTTTGACATCCCCTCAGGTTTCTAAGAGTTAGAGATAATGCTCTTTTTGTTTATAAAATTATGCTGACACCCTTAATGACGCAACAGTTTAGTAAACTTAAATTCGTATTTTCTGTGCATTTTGTTGTTAATCAATTCGATTATTCGGTCAATTTCTACAAAATAAAGCCAAAAACATTTGAAAATTTAACAATATTAAGTTGATATTCAAGTTTAAAATAACTCAAAAACTCATGGGTTCATACGAGCTAAGATGTTAAACTACTTAGGACCGTACCCGGATTTGGTTATTGGTTGGATTTTGCTTGTATGCAAACAGACTTTTCTCCGAACTTGTCAGAATAAAATAAGTTAATGAGTTTAAAAATTACAAACAAGAATCAAAACTAAAGCGGTTGTGTTAATAGCACAACAAGTCATAGAGTTAACTCTATCCCGTTAAACTACCCGTGATATGTGACTTAAAAATGTGTGTTTGTTTGCTGGGTATTGGTTAATGTCTTTCATAGTATTTCCTTTACTATGGAAAATTATAACCGATATTAATACATAATTCAATCTCATTCTCTTTTTGTTTGAATATTTTTTGCCACTGTAGGATCCACCAAAAAACAAAGATTATTTCACATTTTTACTTGTAAAAAGACATATTTGACCTTAATATAATCCATTTCATTTAGTGAAGGAGAATAGGTGTTCTAGTTATTTGGGTAGTTTATAGAATAACACCATACATCAGGTGGTATTGAATATAATCATCTACATGGGTGTATGTCAATTGCAGATGTCGGGTCAGTATAAAGATCCGAAAATTAATACTAGACGATATTAGCTAAACAAACAGGATATTAAGTGGGTCCAAGTACTATTTTAAAATATTTTACTGTCAGTTTTCGGTGCTTAATGTCAATGCAGCAACCCCTAGAGGCCCACAGGGGAAGAATACTGCCAAGTAAATTTCAAAAAGAAAATCAGCAAGCTTGCCCTGCAAGCTGATGACAAACCATCCTCCACAAGCTAATGCAAAAACATTCACAAAGCCACGTCATGCTCAATATAAATCTGCCAACATGTGAAAATCTCATTTCACACCTCATTCAAGCTCTGCACATTTTCTTGTAAGCTGCCATCTCTGTTTAAACTATTATGTCGTTGTTTTCCTCCATTTTTAGCTGCTTAATCCCTTGTTCGTCCCGAGCTGCCATCGACGATGAATCCAAGCCCGTCAAAATTCCATCGGAGAAGCATCGAAGCAAATCGGTGTCGTCGGGTGCTCCGATTCCGGTTTCTTACTTTCCCATCAACTCAAATCTCTCTCGTTTGTGAAGTTGCAGCCCATTGATTTAGGAACGCCAATTACTTCGTTGATCTATTAATTCCTGTTGGATTTGTAAGTGCAAGAAGTCCAAATAGTGATTTCTATGTGGGAGGCTTAGCCAAATTGAGGCCCAGAGGGCCATGGGCCTTATGTCCTAAATATTATATTTTCCTTTTTTTTTAATGAAGTAATTTCGTATTTTCTAGAATTGAATGTTGAGTAATACTTGTGATGTGTGTAAACTGGCTTCCTACAGCATTTACATTATATATCTAGAGATAAGATAAATTCATACAACTCCGAATAGTTTAAATGATAGCAGAGATGAATAGTAAATTTAGACATCTTGAGTTTAAATCTTAGTAATTTTTTGTGAGTAGAGATTTATACCCTAATTTTGGCGTGAATAGTTTGCATTTAACTAGACTGGAGAGGAAATTTATCTCTCAGTGTAAATTGATTTGGACATCCATGACCATTGAACAAAAAAAAAAAAAAACTAAATTCATACATAAAAGGATTAAAAAAAACCTTCTGGTTCGGTCCCAATTTGACCATGCTCTAAGTTCAGTATACTCGACTTCCTTTGCATGTAGACTTGAGAACAAGGTTAATAATCAAACCGAACCATTCGTATTCGGCTTGGATTTAATTCATTTTGAACTCAATTTTTTAAAAAACGAACCAAATTTAAATAATTTTTTAGGCTCGTTAAGAAGGTTGAGCTTGAACTTACAAAACTTGACTCATTTATATATAAAATAGTCAAATTATTCGAGTTCGACTCGTTTTTTAATCGATCTGAACTTAAATAATTTTTTAAGATCGTTTAAAAAATCAAAATCAATAATCTCAATTCGAACTCATAAAATTTGGTTTGGTCTAATGGTACTCCTTATCATCTTGTAAAAGTTTTGTATTCTTGAAATCAAGGTTCAAGCCCTTTCCCTTCTCCCAAAAAAAAAAAAAAAAAAAAATTGAGAATACCATACTTTTAGCTTGTTCATTGAATTTAATACACCAAATTGAAGTTTAAAGAGGCTTATCTTATCCACAGTCTGACCATTAGCCCAATGGCCTAACGGACCGTGGCCCAATCCAATTTTCGGACAAGTTTTTGTTCTACCAACAACCTTTTCGGCTTGTGGCCATTCTTTGGGCTGTTGGCTCTTGACTGGTTGATCTATATATATATATATATATATATGGGTTAATCTCATTTTGTACTTCGAAAGATTATTCGAATCTTAATTTACACCCTAAAAGATAGAAATTTGTATCAATGTGCACCCCCAAAGATCAAAAATCTCAATTTGCACCCTCAAAGATAGAAATTTATATCAATGTGTACCCCAAAGATAAAAAATCTCAATTTGCACCCTCAAATATAGAAATTTGTATCAATGTGCACCTAAAATTAAATTGATAAATTATACCTAAATCTCCTCATATTTGTTAGTTAATCATTTAGACCTCTTCACATTTAGAATATTACTTCTACATCTTATGACATTTGTGCACGTATAATACGTAACCCATTTTCATTGATATCTATTAATATAATCGTTAAAAAATATAATTTTATCCTAATAAAAAATTATAATTTCATATTACCCTTTATTTTATAGGTTCAATATACTATAAAATTCAAAATCTAGTTTACCATTTGAATGTCTAATAAAATATAAATATTTATATAATATTTTTCATATTACCTTTTATATAAATATCTACAATTTATTAGACATTCAAATGGTAAGCTTGATTTTCAACTTTAGAGTATATCGAATCCACAAAATAAAAGGTAATATAAAATTATATTTTTTAATAATTATATTAATATATATCAACGAAAAGTGGTTATGTGTTACACAAGCATAAACGTCATGAGATGTAAGGGGAATATTCTAAATGTGAAGGAGTTCAAATGATTAATTGACAAACATGAGGGGATCAAGGTATAATTTATTAATTTAATTTTAGGTGCACATTGATACAAATTTCTATCTTTGAAGGTGCAAATTGAGATTTTTGATCTTTGGGGATGCACATTGATACAAATTTCTATCTTTGAGGGTGCAAATTGAGATTTTTGATCTTTGGGGGTGCACATTGATACAAATTTCTATCTTTGAGGGTGCAAATTGAGATTTTTGATCTTTGGGGGTGCACATTGATACAAATTTCTATCTTTGAGGGTGTAAATTGAGATTTTTTATCTTTGAGGATGCAAATTGAGATTCGAACAATCTTTCGGGGTGTAAAATGAGATTAACCCTATATATATATATTACTTTTAAATATTAGTATCTTTGAAAAATTTTTAATTTTCTATTTTATCTCTTATTATTATTATAAAATCAATGATACTTACATATTGCTTTCTTCTAATTTTTATTTCCTATATCTATTTGATTTTTAAGTTATATGGGATTCTTTTATTAATGGTATTTGACTTCTAAATTCTTTATTACTTGACTTCTAAGTTTTTTTAGACTCTTTTATTAATAGTATTTGATTTCTAAATTTTTTAGACTTATTTATTAGTAGTACACTTACGTATGATTTGTTATATCTATATCTCTATTTATACGAAAAAATAAAGTCTAATTTATATTTTATTACTATAGAATGTAGTTTTCAGATTGAATTTTACAATCCAAAAAATATCATATTATTATAATACACACAATAATATTAGAATTTATTCAATTTCTTTCACAAAAAATGTTAACTATAATATAATTAAATGTGAAAATACTTAATAATAACAAGTTGACAATGAAGTTTAATTATAAACAAAAAAAATGTTTAATAGGTTGGAGAGATACCTAGACAAACGACAAATTAAATACTCAAAAAGGGATAAAATATATTAATAATTAGGTTTGACAATAATTAAAATAAAAAAAATTGTTCTACACATAATCTATTATTCAATTTAATTACATATTTAATTTGAATTTTTTATAAAAAAAAATTTATACGAAATTAGTGGGTTAACACGTGCATTGCTAGTCTTAAAAAAAAAATAGTCTATTAACATGACCCGAAATTGATATATATGAAATTAATGAGTTTAAATCTAAAGATTGCATCATCCACCGTGGTGTCATCTTTTTCCAAGTTTTGTTAGTGCAAGGTGTAGTCAAAAGCAACAATCATCTCATAGGAAACTAGTGGGAGCCATCCCTTAGTCAAAAGAAAAAGGGTAACGTGGTCCATACACAAATTCAGTCTTTCCTTGCTCTCCAACCAAATTGACCTACTGCCACCTATAAATCACCCATTAGAAATAATCACCCACAAACATCTTTGATCAGTCAAAAGAAAATATTCACCATAGCTTCTTCACCAACTTATATCTAAGCAATGGGTTTCCTCTCTGCCCTTTTCAGTTGCTTCATTCCATCGTCTTCGTTTCAAATACGTGATGCTAGCATGCACAATCTGAAGGCGTCCGCTCCTTCGTCGGAGAAGCCTAAAAGCAAACGGAAGTCGGGTGGAGCCCCAATTCCAGTTTCTTACTTTCCTGTTAACTCTCATCTCTCGCGCCTTTAGTCGAACAGTTCAAGTGCAGTAAGTGATTGATAAAATTAGATCATGGACGTAATACACACGGTTCTCATCAGTTCATGGTGGGAGTCCTGTCGTGGGTCTAGACTGGAGGGTGAAGCAACTTGTGCAACACTGCTTTTTTATCGGATTCAAAAGGGATTTATTTATGTATACTGGGTCTTATGTGAATTGATAGTAGGTGATTTACTAATGTTTTGTTTGGCGGGAAGGAAAGTCAGAACGATGGAAAATAGGAGAGATACACTTTCTATTTTTCAATAAAAGAAAGTAGGAATGATATATTTTTCTTCCTCTGTGTTTGGTTGGATGAATGAAAAATAAAAATGACTATTTTGTTTTTTTGGTGGAATGATATATTTTTCTTCCTCTGTGTTTGGTTGGATGAATGGAAAATAAAAATGACTATTTTGTTTTTTTGGTGCTAGCTAAGATTAGAAGTGACAATCGAGTCGTATCGTGTTGAGTCATTACGGGTTTGTGTCGAACATTAGTCACACCTAATTATGTCGTGTCAAGTTACGAATTAACCTGTTTATTTTTGTATCGTATTCGTGTTTGAGTTAATCAAGTTCGTGTCGAGTTCGAGTCGTGTCATCGTATTAGTTAAAAATTTTCACCCCTAATTAAGGTGGGAATAATATTTTTAATTTAAAATTTAAAATTTTTAATTTTTTTAAAAAATATATATAAATACATATTATATTATTGTATTTTTATATGAAATTAATGTGTATATATATATAAACAAATAAAATACACATCAATAAAAATAATTAACTTTCCATCTACTTTTCTTCCGATTTTGGAGGGATTAATTTTGGTGAATTAGAAAGAAAGTTAATTTATCCACTTTTTCATCCTTCCTACTTTCCTTTTTTACTAAACATGATATTTTATTTATCAATGTTATCAGAACCGGACCGATCATCAAAACGGCTAGGGGACTGGGATAATAGTTCACTGGTTCAACCGGTGGGTCACTGATCGGACCGGCTATATAATAAAAAAATAAAAAAATATATAATAATTATAAAACATAATAATTCAATTAAAAAATATAAAATATGTCTAAAATGCATATAATTTGTCATAAAATTAATGCAAACACTTTACATAAAATCCACAATGACAACAAATATCCCAATCCACAATCCTACAACCTTAATTAACCCTCATACAATCTCAATTCACAATCTTAATAGATTACAAATAGACAATAAAATTACAGGAACATCAATAATAGATAATTTCAATTGCCCAACGGAACTAAGCAAGTTTTAACAAAATACATTAATTTTGTAATGCTCAAAATCACCCAACAATGTGCAGAATTAAACACCAAATAATTGAAAACTTTTTATCCATCGAATCACAGAAAAGTTCGCCTGAGTTTTTACCCATCAATTCATCGAATCATAGCAAAAATCGCTAGACCCTGATCGTTGGGTTCGAAGATCCCTGGCTGGACCCTAGTTACTGATCGCTGGGTTTGAAGATCCCACCCTGCTCCCTGGTCGCTAATCGCAGTGGTTGATGCCGCTGATCGGAGTCGAAATCGCTTGAGGTTGATGCCCTGATGTTGTTGGAGCCCGGTGTTGGTGGTGTGGTGCCTTCTGTTCTACGATTTAGGGCAAAAAAAGCTCCAAATCCTATAAAAATTTTAATTTAATTTATTTATGTAATTTAATTTGTAAATAGGTATTAAATCGTTCGATTTTATACAACTCGCCAGTTCACGATTTTTTATAAAAATTGACCGATTTTTTGATTTATAGTCGGTTCTCTACCTTAATCGGTCCAATTAGAGAACCAGATCGGTTAAGATCCCGGTTCGAGGTTGAACCGGTCTGGTTCTGATAATACTGTTATTTATCCCTCAAATTTTCCATTCTTCTATTTTTTTATCATACTAAACAGAGCATTAGAGAGCCCGACTAATGTTTATTTAAAGGCCAAATAGGTTATAAAACACAGTCACTTTAAAGTATTTTTTAGTCTAGGTCAATGGACCAAAAGTCTTCAACCTAGGTCAATCAACCATATTTTTAAATCGAAGTCCAATATATATGTTAAATATTTATTGTACATTATAGGTGCAAGTGCAAAAGGTGAGATGGAAAGGTCAATCCTAATCTAACCTTAGACTTATAATATTCAACTCTAACCCTAATCCAACCTCGACCTCAATTCGAAGTACTCAATCCAAGTATTGTCCAAGTTGAATTTGGGTAGGCTCGATTGAATTCGGTTATTTAATTCAGGTTGATTTCGGGTTACAAATCGGATTGGGTTCATTCAAACCCAAAATCAACCTATTTTTTAAACCATTACATCCAACACACCACAAGAAAACATAACCACCACACAACCGCTACCACAACCACTATCGCAACAACACACCATACAAAATCTAAGAGATCTAAGACTGAGAGGTGTAGATCTGATGAAAGTCTTTGTTGAGAGGTGCAAATCTAAGAGATCAAGAGTGAAAGTCTGAGTGAGGTGCAAATAAAGGTCTTCGCTTTTCAGTCTATCGTTGATGGTGATTGAATGTCTGAGAAAGGGAGACGAAAGGGAGGCGTCTAAGAAAAAGTAACTGAGAGAGGGAAGCATATGAGAGAGAGGGAGGTTGAGAGAACGAGAGGGAGGCAGTGAACAAAAGAGAGGTAGAGGTGGAGGTGCTGAGGTGCATGAAGGATTGGGATTTGGGAACCCTAGTTGTCTTATGTGCTTTATATGTATATATTTTTTTTTATTAATTTATCAGGTTCGGGTTGAACTCGATAACTTGAGGTTTCAACTTTTAACCCTGGGTTGCCTGAATTCAATTCAGGTATGAGTTTTTGAACCTAGGTCCAATCAAAAATTTTAAAACTTCAACTCAAACCCTATTTTTTCGGGTTGAATTCAGGTAAGCCCGTCCAAATTATACTCTTATTATACATTGAGCTTTTGACACAACTAATTTTATTTAAAGACCCAATGGTCTTAAGATGAGGCAGGACCTAGAAAAACCTAATTTGGCACAAAACTTGATTTGACAAAAACATATACAACATATACTTCTATTTTGTTCAATGGATAAAGTTTTTAACCCTCTTAACGGACAAAACCACACCATGGAAATGAAAGAGCTCTCCGATGCCGTAGCATATATTGTAAAGGTTTGTCGAGGTAATCTGTGACTAAGTTTTATATTTGACCCATTTTTTAGCAATTCAATTCAAACATAACTGTGTGAATTGATGAGATCATGTGTTGGGTGCTAGAATAATATTCTGTTATTAAAATCAATGATTGGAATGCTCTATTTACCCCTAGAATTAATAGAACTGGTACATGATTGCCAGTAACAGAACACAGTTGGCCTTAAACTTGATTTTGACAATCAACAAATAGTTTGGCCATTACATTTATTGTTTGACCAAGTGATAAAATATCATTATTTCGATATTTTGGTAATTCAAATCCGATTGAAACTCATGGGTAGTCCACATAAAGATAATTCAAAATCTTACATGATGAATTTTTTTGTTTATGATTTTATAATCATATTATTATGTGAAATGGAGATCATATGCCTAGGTTGACATTTACACAAAACCTTAATATCATAACTCTTGAGTACTTAAATATTCATATACATAGAGCTTGTTTGGTTGTTGTATTGTAAAAGAATGGATTGTATTAGGTAATACAAGCTAATTCCATATAAGTGGATAAAATACAAGATTAAATATGTGATAAAAATATTACGTATTATAATCCAGTATTTGGTAAGATAGTGGATTAATAGTGGGATAATAAAATAACAATTACTTATTATCATCCATATTGTCGATTTGAAGTGACTATGTAGTGCATCTACTGACAAAGCTTCTAAGTGTCTCATTCTTAATATGCTTTATGTTCCAGAGGTAAGTGGGAGGCCTTTTGTGTGCTTAGCCCCCAATAAAGTGCGAGATGAAGGATGTGCTAAGCTCTCCAAATGAGCTGATAGAACTGAGTTTTAGCTTATTGAACCAATGCCTTGCAGCTCCTTTAAAGGTCGTTACAAAGGCTTTGCACATAATTTGATTTTGAACACTATGGAGCATCATTAAAGACCTGTAAGTCTCTAGGTGATCAAGTGGATCTTGTATCCCAAAGCTCTCGATCATTGGCATCCTGAACCTCTCTGGGAGAGGATAATTTGACACATCCTAGGTGAAATCCTTTCACTGAAAGACGATTGACACCTTTCACTGAAAAGCGACTCCGTGTGTTGTACCAAAGTTTTTACGTCCTTTAGGACTCAATCCTTTACTATGTTTAAGACATTACCCAGTTTCTCACTAAAATCTTGGAACTTTCTTTCCCATTGGTCATTGATTTGTGGTTGAATTATCTCAATTAGGCCCTGTTCTTCATTTTCATACTTGTTGTCTCCATGTTCCCGGATCTGGGATAGGTCCTTCTCTAGGTGTTGTTGGTTGGTAAGAAATTGAAGAATTTGTTGGTTCTAGTGAATCAATTCTTCCACTACTCTCTCTAGTTTTTGAACTCTCAATGTTTCCTTTTCTGGAGGTGTTGTATTCCTCTGGTCCACTGAATGCGATTTTGGGCGTTCATTATCATGGGTTTGATCCCTAACATGATCCTTTGACCTTGTAATGACCACAAGACCTGAAGTTTTGTGAATAGATTTTGGAATCGAAAAACTCTCAATTCTCATAGACGACATCAACTGATGATGGTGGAAAATGTTCACCAAGCTTCAAACATCTCGATCAGTTAGATTTGTGCCTTAACTGCCTCGTATAAAGACAAGTTGAAGACTGGATGGCTAAGTTAGAGAGAGAGAGAAAAAAAAATTTGAAGTGACTCAGAAAGCTAGTACTGGTGTTGGATTCACTTACTTGGCTCATCTTCATGGACTCCCCTCTTATAGGCCTTTTAGTTAGGTCATTTGTGATCCTCATCCATCTATTTGAATTGAGGTAGTTGACCCTTATATATTTTGGCCAAGTGTTACTGGCTAAGTGGAGGTAGTAGTTGAGTTGAACTAGTGACTGGCTAAGTGGAGGTAGTAGTTGAGTTGAACTAGTCAAAGTTCTTATAGGTCTAGACTCAGTCGAGCTTGAGGATTGGGGAGCTGGCGAGTTGAAGCTAATTCGAGTTGTGGAGCTCGGCAATCCAAGCACGTGCCTTTTTTCTAGTTATCAACATCCCCTATCAGTTGGGTCCTTGAGATTCAAAATATGGTACACATGGAAAAGATCAATCATGTGCGAGTCGCTGAGAGGTATGCTAAGTAGATAGCTTGTATGCGCTTTAGAGAGGCAGAGATGATTGCAGTTTCCATGTTGCCTGCTACATAGGTTTGACTTCCATATATAGTAGGGTTTTAGAGAAGCGAGTGATAGACAATTTTTTCTTGATTATTTAGAAGTTAGTTTTTTTTTTTTTGGCTCAAATGCATAACTCATCGTAGGGCGGACAAATAACTGCAATCACTCCAAGTCTAATGTTTGTGCTTGGTCCATGCATCTAAAACAAAATTTAAGTGATTGGAGTTCCATGATCTCTCTCTCTCTCTCTCTCTCATACTAAGCATTTACTGGTGCATGCTAATGATCAAATACCTACCAACAGCCGCAAGAACAAAACAATGTTTTTGTTAATTTGAATTCAAATTCTAGATCTTGTTACAAAAATGTTATTCAACAATTTGTCAATAAGCACCTCCCATCTTTCATATCTCCAAAGGTAACATTTTTCATTTCTTTTTAATGAGAAACACTCATATTTCATATTCGTTCTATTCCACTTAAAAAAGTAATGTTTGTCCCAGTTACAATTTGGTGCCCCAACTTATGAGTTTATAACTTTTATTGTAGTAATTTAAACGAGGGCAGGCACAATGGGTGTTGTTATATTATGATCAGAGTGCAGTAATCGAGCATTGTGAATTTTTTTCATAACAACATTTAAGTAAGGGAAATTTGGTAGTTGATACAAAAATTTAGACTTAGATAAACTACATTGAGAAAACTTATTTGACCATAAATACATTTTTTTGGAAAAAGACTTGTTGGTCATTTATTTCTTTATTACTCTCTCTGCATTACTCGCTCACTCTCTCTTCTCTATTTTCTGTGTATCTATCTCCGTTACTCTCTATATATCCCTTATTTTCTCCCTTCGGCTCCCCCAATTGATAATCTATTTTCTTTTCAAATATATAAAGATTTGATTTAATTTTTTTTATCTCTCTTTCTCTCTCCTACTTTCTCTCCTTATTCTCTCGTTCTCTTTTTTTTCTCTTCCTCTCTCTTTATATCAACGTTACAACAACATAATTACACTAATCAGTTACACAAAATAGTTACAATTACCCTATAATACAACAAACAATTACTCATGTGTTCTAATAAATCAAATAGTTACACCAAATAATTACACAAAATTATAAAACTAACTCGATTTGCCTTTCAGTTGTTTACATAAATAAAAAAGTTATATTATTTAGTATCATGAGATGACTACACTAATTATACACCAAATAGAGAAACGACCCATTAATTTACATTCTTGATGGGTAGAATCGGGTCTTTAGATAGGTAATATACATCATATGTTAAACATTTTGCATGGGTAATATCTAACTATTTCATGGGCAATTGAATAAAATTATTACTTTAATATTTTTTTATCAACAACGCTGACAAGAAATGTCAATAAATTTAAGATAATATAAGGAATGTTTTTGCAAAATTCAGAATGTACATGGCGTGCAGACGTAATTTTTCCTAAATTCTTTCTTATGAATGATTATCTTTCCCTGCCCTTCACTAACCCGGGCTAAATTGTGTTTTATCTTTTATGATTTTTTTTGAAAATCGACTCGAAAGCCATGCTTGGGTTAAAAAAAGAAGATGCATTTGGATTTAACAAAATGATAAACCTTTTTTTAAATGCATAAGAATTTGAAAGGAAAAGTTTTATCATGATATAATAATTATTATTATAGTGACACGTGATAACACCGTCGAATAGTAATTTTTGCATATGAATGATCATTTATTATAAAACTACATTTAACTCTACTCAATTCAAATTTATCCAAACTATTTATAACATCAACCATATGAATTCTATTTCTCTACTATACCCTATCAAGAGCTATATTGTTCAAAGTTAATTTCAACTCAACTCTATATGTGACTTTTCCAATTCAATTGTGTCACTGATGATTTTATATCACAACTTGCTCATTAACTTTAGTCCATCATAATATGGAGCTGTGTGTGGCTGGTTTTAATGAAGTTCAAGAATGAGATGATCATTACTAAGCAATGCCCATTACAATGTTTGATTTGTAGGAATAAAAATTCATTTTTATTACCATAAAATACTTAATTCTACTATCGTAGGATTAGTCATTCTTTAACATAACGTAAGATTACCCATTACCAACTTGAGATGGTATTATATATAACATGATTTTTTTTTTTTTGATATTGAAAATAAAAGGGTGGGGGCAAATAAGAGCGTCCAACGACTACCCCGCTAGACCCTCACCAGTAGGATCATAAGACCCTCGACTGCACCTGGAACACCTTTTGGGACCAGACTTAGCTAGGCTAGCATAGCGGCCAACCACCAAGTTCTAATAGAGACTTCAAAACTAGAACTCTCAACCTAAAGGTGAGGAATAAGATCGATACCCCACTAGACCACCCTACTTAGTGGTCTATAACATGAATTTGGGTCTATGCCCAAAATCCGAGTACGGGGTCTTGGGTTGGGTTTGATGTCTGCCTGTCAGGTCGTGGAGTCGGGGTGTATGGTTCCTTTTCAAGGTTTGGGTTTGGGGTTTAATTTCGGGGTCCTGATTCCGGAGAATTGGTCTCGGGGCTCTAGTCCCGCGGTCTGAGATTTTAGGGGTGTGACATTAGATATAATTATATTTATTATGTCATTAGAAACATTATCATAAATATAATTTAATTTCAGCAAAAAGTTTGTCTACCTAAATATTGTAATGGTTTGTAATTCAATTTCAACACTTAATCATAATTATTGTCAAAAATTAGAATAATAATATACATTATATTCTATTCCCAAGTTTATTTTATTTGTACGTTCATTACAATGTTACTTAAAAGTTAAAAGTATTGTCACGTACCAAAAGCCATGGGCAGGTCATGACTACCCAGTTTAAGCCCAGGCCTTAATGGGGTTATTTTAAGGCCATGGACTAGCCCTACTCGAACTCACGGTGTATGATAACTGTCGTTAGATAGTTACTCACCCATTGGGCTTGGAGCTGTGTAAATATGGATGTCGGCTATTTAAGTTCTTTTGGGCCTAGAGCAAGTGTCATTTTGGACTTTCATGGTATGAAATTAGATCATTAGCCGATTTTTTCTTGTGAAAATTGAGAGTGAGTCTTCTTAGATGTACTTGTTTAGAGATAAGTCTTACAAGAAAACTTATAAGGGACTAAGTTCATATTTAAAATTATATGTAATGACTTAAGTCCACTTTTTTTTTTATCTCAAAAATACCCTTCTTTGAAAGGAAGTTAAATTAATTTCCTATTTGGAAATTGTTATCATTTAATTCAATGTCAATTAAAATATGCCAATAAAATTTTCATCATAAATTTAAAATTCAAATTCAAAGTTTTTTTTCTCTCTCTCTCTCTTTATATATATATATATCAAATTCAAAGCTCTATATATATATATATACACACACTCTCTCTATCCAATTCAAAGCTCTCTCTCTATATGTATACTCTCTCTCTTTATATATATATATACACACACACACACACACACTGGTTTCTTATGGAGATGATGCAAGTATAGTGGTTTTTGTGTGGTAGTGAATGTTGTTGTGGAGGTGATGACAACGTGATGGTTGGCGTTGCTTGGGAGGTGATGATGGTGCAATGGTGGCAGTGCTATGGTGAGGAAAGTGGTAGCCGAATATATATATACCTAAGCTATATATTCAAATTCATGTTACTCTTTTTTTTATTATGTTACTGTTTTTGTTGAGTATGTTACTGTTCATGTTACTATTATTTTGAGTATGTTACTGTTTTTGTTGAGTATGTTACTATTATTATTTTATTAAATATTAATATTTAATGTTACTATGTTTTTTAATATTATTTTTTTTTGTGTTTGAATGATACTATTTTTTGTGTTTGAATTTGAGAAGAATAATTATTGTTAAATATGTTTCAGTTTTGTTAAGCATGTTACTATTTTTGTTGAACATGTTAATATTTTTGTTGAACATGTTACTATTATTATTTTTTTAAAATATTAATATTGAATTTTTCAATTTTTGATGTTTAAACGTTACTATTTTTTTTTGTTTAAATGTATTATATTTTGTGTCCAAATGATAACTTTTTTTTGTATTTAAATGTTACTATTTTTTATTTTCAATATATATATATATATATGAGAGAGAAAATTTTAATATTAGTCAAACTCTTAACTTATATATGGATATAGATAGATATGAGAGAGAAAAGATTTTAATGTTAGTCAAACTCCTAAGATTTAGGAGTTTTTAATTTTTAATTTTATTTCACTTCTAAAGAGAAAGGATAGTATGGTAAAATTGACAAAAAACAGATTTCATAATAAATAAGTTTCCTTGACGGACTTAAGTTCAAACAAGTCCATATAGAAGGACCGGCCTCTAAATTTCCCCATTTTCTTTCTTCTTTTTTTTTTTAGATATACGTTGACATGTTTAGTTCATTCTTATTAAG
Organism: Ilex paraguariensis; assembly: GCA_963454935.2. NCBI lineage: Eukaryota > Viridiplantae > Streptophyta > Magnoliopsida > Aquifoliales > Aquifoliaceae > Ilex > Ilex paraguariensis. The sequence continues at coordinate 4,293 of CAUOFW020006156.1, read as the reverse complement.
TGCAAGGAGGTTGTAAATCTTTAATCGATTTGTGCAAATCAAATCCAAGTTTAAAAAATTATAAGAATTAGTTTATTTTTATAAGTATTAGTAATGCATTATGTGCATTGCACGTGAATAATTTTCTTACACAAAAATTAATAAAAAGTGTTATCATCAAACTTATTTATTTATCGCTATATTTTATTATAAAATTATGAAAATTTTGTATATTCCCAAGATTTGTTATTCTAATTATAAGAAAAAAGATTAAAAAAATTGTTAGAGTTTTATTTTTTTAGAATTTTGTGACTGAGAATGGATTTTAGTGATTTTTTGAAAAATAATTTTTTTTTGAAATTTATTTGATTAGGATTGCACTATATAATTCTTTGAAAAAAAAATAATTCATATTTGAAAATTTACTCTAATTAGAAATTAGTCAAATATATTCCAATAAAATTTAATATATTACTTTATAGTATATTAGTTATTGTCTATACCTGAAGGCAGAGAGTAATAAAAATGATAAACAATAAACACATTTGTATTCATATCCAAAATTAAATTACAAACATAGAGAAGAGATAAAATGTGTTTAAGTATCGATTTGTAGTGTGGGCGGTAGTGGTGGTGGTAGGAGACGCTGATGGTTGTGGTGAGTGGTAATGACCGTGGTGGTGGTGGCAGTGGCAATAGCGGTAGGTGGTAGCAGCGGTAGTGATGGAGGTGGCGACGGTGGTGGTGGAGGCGGTGGTGGTAGTGGCGATGGTGGTGAGGGTGGCAATGGTGGCGACGACGGTGGTGGTGGTGACGACGATGACCGTGGTGGTGGCGATGACGGGAGCGGGGGAGGTGACAGCGGCGACGGTGGTGGTGGCGGCAACGGCAACGATGATTGTGGCCGTGGTGACGGTGGTGACAGTAATGACGGTGGCGGCAGTAGCAGTGGTGGGGGGTTGGCAGCGACAACAGTGGTGGTGGTAGACGTAGTGGTGGGACGATTTCAAACACTATTTTTTAAAAGTATTTATGAGAAATAATTTTTAAAAGTACTTTTAAAAAGTCACTCTCAACACACCCTTAGGAGCCTATTTTTCCTATTAAATTTAGGGTGTTAATATTAGCCGTTAGATTAACTTTAAAGTAAAATTTAAAACAATATCAACCACGAATAGTAAAAATTATTTTATTTATTTTTTAAAATTTAAATTGTAAGTTACTTTATTATATAAATATTATAAAATATATTAAAAATACATTACAATTTATTTTCACACAAAATCTTAATCCTATTTCAAAAGTTTACTATAACTGAAGAGTTATGATGATGTAACATAAAATAATTTTTAAAAATTTATATATATATATATATATATATATATGTATATAATTATTTTTTATCTTAAAAACATAAGGGTTAAATTTTTCGATAAAATGTCTATATGTGTTATTCATTTTTTAGGACTTGAAAATTATTTATATAAATTTTTTAGGACTCGAATAACTTATATATGTATTAGTTATAACCCGTGCCTGAAGGCACAATAGAACAAAAAATTCGAGTCCTAAAAAATCAATATCACTATATTAAATAATTATTTTTCTTGCCTTCATTTATTTGATTAAATCATTCAAAATTTATTTTTACCCATTATTTTCTTAAAGATATTGACAAATTTTCTCAAAATATGTAATTCGATAAATTTTTTTAACAGATATATACTATCGTGTATGGATAATATCTGAAATAAAAATTATGTTAAATTATAAGTTAATCAAATATTAAATGATTGAACATGTGATAGAAATGAGTGATGTGGTAATTTTGGAGGGAAAAATGTATAGAGGATAAAATTCAACTTCCCATGTGTTTTATTATATAGATTTGTATAGATATAAAGGGAAAATTTCATCCAGATCTCATTTAGTTAGGTTTAAATTCAATGACATTTTTTTCCAATTTTGAAATTTCACTGTCACTTTCTATTAGTGATTGTCGGGTTACACCGTTACTTACAATGCTTGATTTATAGAAATATCCCCGAGTATTTTATAGGGTAAATTTTATCCACACCCTTTATAAATAAACCTAACTTTAACAACACCCTCTCTTAATTCTGAAATTTCAATGCACTAATTTTCAGTTCTATTATATTAGCTTTTATTTTAATCAATTTAATATTCAATTTTATCAAATTAATTTTCTTTATTTAATTTAAACTAAATTAACATTTTATCTCATTGAATCAACACAAAATTGATATTTAATTTTATTAAATTAGCATTTAGTTATATTAATTTAATATTTCATTCAATCAAATTAATATTATTTCTTTAATTTAATATTAAGTTATTATTTATTTTTATCAAATCAACAACAAATTGACATTCAATTTTGTTCAATTAAACTATTTAATTTATTAAATAGAATATTAAATTTTATTAATTTAAAATTTAACCTTATCAAATTAATGTCATTTCTTTAATTTAACACGAAATGAATATTTAATTTTATTAAAACAACATTCAAATTTATTCAATTAACATTAAATTCAATCAAATTAAAACAAAATTAATATTTAAATTTATCAAAATTAAGATCAAATTTATTCAATTAATATGAAATTTTATCAAACAATTTTAAATTTTATATATGAAGTATGATGTGTGAGGAGCGGTTGGGCGAAGTTGTGGAAGACATATGATAGCAGAGAAATTAGAAATGGATGAGATTTTTACAATGACTTTATCGATTGTAATTTTTATTATAGAAAAATCATTTTTAACAATAAAAATTATTATGATTAAAAATTATAAAAATTTGATTATGTAACCAAATGAGTGACAATATGATGACTAACACTATAACAAAATTATAATACAACATTTTAAAATAAAAAATTTATTAGGATAATATAATAATTAAAATTACGTTTGTTGGCTGGCTAGCGCATATATAATGGGGAAAGAATTGATGACATTTTAGTTTATTTACATAATAAAGGATAATTTTAATATTTTTCACAAAATATTTAGTTAAATCATTATTTTATCTACTGATAGAGACAAAAGTTATTGTTACAGGGGTTGTCATTAAATTTAATCTCAACTACATGGTGTTTGAATGAAACTTTCCCTAGATATAACATGTAAATATAGTATGTCTTCTATTTTTGTACTATATATATGCACAGTAAATATGTGTGTGTGATATGAACAGTAAAGATGAATAATAGCTGCATTAGAATAGAATTTTGGGGAGACATGTGTTTCAATTTGGAAAAAGAGTCATGAAAGATGAGAGTGTGAGAGATAGTCAATGTCTCAGTATAGAAAGTCATCTCTTAACATAGGAAATAAATTCAGAAAAATAATGATAAGAATTGTAATCTATATTTTAGGGAGAGAGAGACAAAGTTGACGAATGAGATATCGTTTAATTGCCGGATTTAATTGGGTTGAGAAATTAAATATAGGGATGTTAATTTTAGAAACTAAACATTTTGAGTGGCAAAAAATTTCAAGAGCTAATATGTTACGTCAGATCGAAACGATCTAAGACGTCAATAACTTGAGACAATTTGAAATATCTTTGACTGTTGGATGATGTTTTTTTAATCTCGAAATTATCTGAGCCGCTCTTTATCTCTTGAATTTAAAATTGTTCTACTTTATATATATATTGTTGTGTGTGTGTGTGCGGAGGGGGGGGGCACAATTATTTCCTTTGCATTAGATTTGTGAAAATTTTGAAGAGTTTTTAAACACTTTATTAAAAATTTTAATGGTGCATATATTTTGTAATGGTAGTATAGTCAATCAAAATTTTCTATAGAAATTGATTTTTATATATGGAGAATAAATTACTAAAAGAGATGTTAGAGTTAATTTAGAGATTTTAAATACATAAGAAAATGATGATAATTTAGATATTTAATTGTGGAAGGATAGAGTGATATTTGTAATTTTTTATAAGTTAAATAGTGAGTCAAAAGTTTTTTATGTTCATGTCACTACAACAAAAATCATTTTTTTGCGATTTTTTTTTTGCGACAATTTTAAATTTGTCACAAAAAAGTTTACTATTCCCGACGATTTTCTAATTTTATCGCAAATTTCTATTTGGTAAATTTTTTTGTGACGTTTTTCTTAAAAACGTCGCGAAAGGCAGTTCCTTCCTAATTGTTTTTTGCAAGAGAAATGGTGGGAATTGACATTTTTTTATGACAAAAAATTTTCGTCGCAAATAGTTTTATTTCGTTGCAAAATAAATAATCTAAAATTTAAAGTAAAATAAATTCTAATTTCTAT
>CAUOFW020006155.1:0-24818 GCA_963454935.2 Ilex paraguariensis | reverse complement strand
GGAGGATTATGACTCGGTGGTGCACACTCCTACCCTCGGGGCCGAGGATGCTATGCCTTTTATACCAAGGCCATAATAGAGGGAGGAATTAGGTTTCCTTTACCCCTTTACTTCTTCAGTTCCTCTCTCACTTCCGCCTCTTCCCCGGGCAGTGTTGCCTAATGTCTTCAGAATAATTATGGGGGTCTTAGAGCTCAATAGGCGCCTCGGGGTAAATATTGGGCTGAACGATCTCCTTTTTTTGTATTCCCTCTGAGAGTCATGCCTCACCAACACTTCTACCTCAAAGCCAGGGACCCCTCCATGTACCTTGTAACTCATCTTCCGACTCGGACAAGGGTACAAGGACGATATTCTTATTTTCAAGGGATCTTGGCAGAGAGGTGTTGGTCCCGAGTATAACGGCTTGTTATGCCCTCTGGAATGGAGAACGACAAGTACGTCGGTTCCTTCGGGTTTATTATTTTGTTCTCCAGATTTCCCATGTTCATGACTACTTTTTGTTTGTGCAGATATCCCTGCTCGGGAAACAGCTCCTCCCCCTCGGTCGCTGGTGAACTTTGCCGACCTAGTCACGGTTTGGAGATTTACTGGTGACAACGGGTTCGGCCGGGCTGCCCACATCCTGCTGAATTACACCCCGGGTATAAGAAATTTTCACAGCTTCCTCAGCCTTTTGAGCCTTCGCGGTGGTCTGAACTCTTCGATCAGGCGGCGAGGCAAGAGGTCGAGGAAAACTTGGAGGAAGACCCTGATCGGGCTTCGGAGGCAGAGGTAGAGGGAGTAGTTGAAGAGCTCGGGGTCAGAGAGGGCGTTGTTCCTTCGGACGCCGAGGTGGGGACTTCGGGAGGAGACTTGTGGCCGGACTTCCAAGTTCTACAATCTCTAGACTCCGAGGACGCCCTCGAGGTCGCGATGTCCAGCACGCCTCGTATTGACCTGGGGTTCCTGAGGCAGAGGCAAGCTCTTGCTGCCGGGAGGGGTCGAGGATCGACCGGCGGCGCCCCATCTGCAGGGACCAGTTCCACCCCATCCTCAAGAGTTCTCAGTCGGGGTCAAGTGCGTGACCGGGATCCTCAGGTAGAGGAGGAGAGAAGGGTCAAACATAGGCACGATGGCCTCGGCAGAGGATCCAGGGCATCTTCCGCTCAGCAGCAAAGCGGGAGAGGCCGTGGGTTACCCCCTGCTCCTCCGCAACAGCAGCAACAGCAACAGCAACGACAACAACAACAACAACGGCAGCAGCAGACTCCCCCTTCCCCTCCGCCGACAGTGGAATCCCCGAGCCACCGATCACATGAACCGAGTGATCAGGGTCGATGACTCCATTTTGCTGGATCCTCATGTCGCCAATGCAGTGAGTGAGACGCTGCATTTCGAGGCGACATGGCGGCTCACAGGGGGCGATCAACGAACGTGTTGTTCCGCTCTATCATCCAGAATTCCCTGGTGGTAAGTTCATTTTTGCTTTGGTTTCTTCTCTCTCGCTTTCCATTTTTGTGACACGCCTTTTCCCTCCTTTGCAGGCTACCCAACAGATCTCCATAATAGCTGCGCGGTACCATGGGTCTAGGATGGACCTCCAGCGGGCCCGAGAGCAGAAGGAAGAAGCGGAGGGGGCCCTCGCCCGAGCTATGGAGGACGTAGCTGCCAGGGATTCTACCCTGGCGGGGCAGGCTGCTCAAATCGAACAACTCCTCAAGGATGCCGAGTCGGCTAAGGTTGGCGCTGAAAAGCTAAGTGCTGCCCTTGCCGATGCTGAGGGGAGGATCACCGAGCAGACGCGGCGGCTTTCTGCCGCGGAGGAGAGGGCGGTTGGCTCAGAGGAAAGCTGTCTGGCTCTCACCCAGGAGCTGGACAGGATCAGAGCCGAGGCACTGAACAGGAAGTCGGAGGAGCAACTCCGAGAAGAGTTCGCCGATGACGTGCTCCCTGCTCTTGAGGAAAACAGCAAGGAGTTCTTCAAGAAAGGGTGGGACGAGGCGCTCCAGTCTGCTGGAATCCCGTCAGACTCCCCGCTCTTCCAGATGCACAAGTACGTGCCCTCGGCGGAGATGGAACGGGCCGAAGCAGAGATTGCTGCCGAGGATGAGATCCCAACGCCGGTGCAAGTTCGGCGGATCTGCCCGAGGCAGTGATAGTGGACTTGTCCGAAGAGGCCCCGCCGGACCATGCCCCTGATCCTCATGTTGCTCAAGGTCTCTCTGTTGCCGAAGTACCTCTCCTTCTGCCTGCTCCAGAAGCTTCTCAACCTTTTTATGCTGACTCGCCCTCGGCTGATGTTGTGGAGATGCCCGGGGCCAGATGAAAGCCCCTTTTTTTTTTTGATTGTACTCTTTTTTTCTTTTGTAGCCTTTGGGGACGCAAAGCCCCTCTTCTTGAAATAAATCACGAGTATTTTTCCTTTTTTGCGTACAGTAGTGTTTTGTTTTTTTTTTTTTTTTGGAACTGTCTTCGGGGGTTGCCCATTCAAGAGGCACGCTCTTGTGTTTGCTTCGGGGACAGGAGTCCTTGAACTCTGTCCCCAGGGCCTTGCCCTTCCAGGAGGCTTGCTCCTGTATATGCTTCGGGGACAGGAGCCCTTGAACTCTGTCCCCAGGGCCTTGCCCTTCCAGGAGGCTTGCTCCTGTATTTGCTTCGGGGACAGGAGCCCTTGAACTCTGTCCCCAGGGCCTTGCCCTTCCAGGAGGCTTGCTCCTGTATATGCTTCGGGGACAGGAGCCCTTGAACTCTGTCCCCAGGGCCTTGCCCTTCCAGGAGGCTTGCTCCTGTATTTGCTTCGGGGACAGGAGCCCTTGAACTCTGTCCCCAGGGCCTTGCCCTTTATCTTTGTCGTTGGCAAGCACTTGAGGGAGAGAATACTTCAAAAGTAATATTTCTTTAGATTCATAACATTCCATGGTCGCATTACAAGTTTTCCATCCATGCCTTCTAATCTGTACGACCCGGCGCCCCGATTGATATCACTTTGTAAGGCCCTTCCCAGTTAGGTCCCATTTTTCCCTCTGTTGGATCACGGGTATTGGCCGTTACCCTTCTGAGGACCAGATCGCCTATTCGGAATTCTCGCGCCTTGACCCTTCTGTTGTATAGTTGGGAAATCTTCTCCTGATACTTAGTTATCCTCAAGGCGGCTGCCTCCCTTCTTTCTTCCACTAGATCCAAATCCAATCCAAGTTGACGGTCATTCCCCCTTCGTCGAAAGCTTGGGTCCTTATGGTCGGGAGCCCTACTTCGAGGGGTATGATTGCCTCCATTCCGTATGCCAGGGAGTATGGGGTTTCCCCTGTCGAGGACCGAGGGGTGGTCCTGTACACCCACAAAATGTTTAATAGTTCATCCGCCCATTTTCCTTGGCTTTCTCCAACCTCTTCTTGATCCCATTGATAATTGTCTTGTTGGAGGCCTCTGCCTGCCCGTTGGCTTGAGGATAGGCAGGGGTGGAGTAGAAATTACGGATCCCGAGTTGCTCACAGAAAGACTTGAAACGCCCGCCGGTGAATTGAGTCCCGTTATCCGACACCAGTGCCCGGGGAATCCCAAACCTGATGATTATGTTCTCCCAGACGAACTTTTTGGCATCTATGTCGCGGATATGAGTCAACGGCTCCGCCTCTACCCACTTGGTGAAATAATCTGTGGCCACAATGAGGAACTTCCTATTTCCCGGAGCCTTAGGCAGGGGTCCAACTAAATCGAGCCCCCACTGGGCGAATGGCCAAGGGCTGGTCAGGGGGTGTAAGTCCCCCGCGGGTTGCCTGATTGCAGGGGAGAACTTCTGACACTGGTCGCATTTTTGGACGTATGCGCGCGCATCCCTTTGCATTTGCGGCCACCAATATCCCTGAGACATGATGCGGTGTGCCATTGATCGCCCCCCAGAGTGCCCCCCGCATATTCCTTCGTGTACCTCATAGAGAAGGTCTTGTACTTGGTCTTCTTGGACGCATAGCAAGTAAGGCCCGAGAAAGACCTCCGATACAGTTTTTGATCCGGAGAGACCCAAAATCTTGGAGCTTTGAGTTTTATCTTCCTTGCTTCCTTTGAACACTCCGGGAGATCTCCTGTTGTTAGGAACCTGAGAAAGGGATCAATCCAACTGGGCGGCTTGTGTGCGTCCTGGATGACCATTGCCTCGGGAGCATGGTCTATGCAGGATGCGGGAAGGTATTCAATGGTGATCCTGCGCGACTGGGAGGAGTCCACCGCCGAGGCTAGACAAGCCAGGGCGTCGGCATGTGTGTTCTTGTCTCGGGACACTTGTTTGATTTCAATCCGGCCGAACCTTCGAATTACAGTCGTCGCCTGGTGATGGTAGGCCTTCATCCTAGGGTCCCTTGTCTCAAACTCTCCGTTAACTTGATTGACTACTAGCATAGAATCACAATGCACGATTAAATCGGTAACTCCAGTCGCCTCCGCTAACCGAAGTCCTGAGATGAGGGCCTCGTATTCAGCTTCATTATTCGAAGCCTTGAATCCCAGCCGAACGGCCTGCTCCGCAATAATCCCATCTGGAGAGGTCAGCAAGATACCGATTCCGGACCCCTTACTATTTGACGAACCGTCCACACACAAAAGCCATGGCGATCCTTCACAATTCGTTGGAGACGCTAAGTCGGGAGGAGGCGGTCCTTCTAAAACGGGATGCTCCCCCGAAAACTCAGCTATGAAGTCTGCCAATATTTGACCTTTTATCGCAGTTCGGGGTTTGAAATGAATGTCGTGCTCCCCCAACTCTACTGCCCACTTGGAAATCCTTCCGGAGAGTTCCGCTTTCCTCAAGATCGCTTTCAAGGGCTGATCGGTAAGGACAGTGATTGGGTGCGCCTGGAAATAATGCCGCAGTTTCCTTGCAGTGGTGACCAGGGATAGAGCCAGTTTCTCTAGGGGTAGATATCTTGTCTCTGCGTCCAGGAGCGCCTTGCTTATATAATAAATCGGCTTCTGGCGGTGCTCATGTTCACGGATAAGTACCCCGCTTACCGCAAACTCAGATACTGCCAGGTACAAGAACAACATCTCCCCCTGGATGGGGACGGATAAGGTTGGAAGAGTCCTTAGGTATTCCTTGATTCCAGCCAGGGCGTCCTCGCACCCCCGGCTCCACATGTTCTTCCCAGCACTCTTGATTGCTCCGAAAAAGGGTTTGCATTTGTCCGAGGAGCGTGAGACGAAACGGTTAAGTGCAGCCAGCATCCCTGTGAGTTTCTGGACTTCTCGGACAGTGCGGGGGCTCCGGATGTCCAGGATCGCTTGAATCTGATCTGGGTTGGCTTCGATTCCTCGTTGACTAACCAGGTATCCGAGGAATTTACCTGATTCCACTCCAAAAACGCACTTTGCCGCATTCAGCTTCAGCCCATACTCCCTGAGGGTGGAGAAGGTATCCGCCAAATCTGTCAGATGATCACAACTCCGTTTGCTCTTCACCAGCATATCGTCAATGTAGACCTCCATGGTGTTGCCGATCTGCTTTTTGAACATCCGATTCATCAGTCTTTGGTATGTTGCCCCGGCGTTCTTTAGTCCAAACGGCATCACTTTGTAACAGTAAACTCCCTTCGGAGTGATAAACGCCGTCTTTTCCTGATCCGGGGGATAGAGAGGGATCTGATGATATCCTGCTCGGGCATCCAGGAAGTCCATTCGTTCATATCCGGCAGTGGCATCTACCAGCTGGTCCACCTTTGGCAGGGGGTAGTCGTCCTTGGGACATGCCTTGTTTAGATCTGTAAAGTCTACGCAGACACGCCATTTCCCCCCTTTCTTCTTTGCGCATACCGTATTAGACAGCCATTCTGGGAACTGTATCTCTCGAATGGCGTCGGCCTTCAGGAGTTTGTCGATTTCCTCGTTGACCGCGCTGGTGTGATGCGGGGCCATGCGTCGTGGCCTCTGTTTGACTGGCTTGTGCGACGGGTCAACATGCAGCCTGTGTGTGATTATCTCGGGGTCTACCCCCGTCATTTCCATCTCGTTCCATGCGAACACGTCTGTATTTCCCCTTAGGAACTCGATCATCTCCTCCTGTTCGGCTGTGGGCATCGAGGTCCCAACTAAGAAATACCTCTCTTCTTCTCCCTCTACCAAGGGCACCTTCCGGAGGTCTTCTACCGACCGCTCAGTTGGGTCTATCCGGGGGTCATCCATTCCTGGACGCCCGGACTGTAATTGCTATTTTTTCATAATCTCTTCCGGTGCTCGCCCCTTCTCCTGGCTGAACGCCCCGGCTCGAACGGCTGAATAAAAATAATTTTTCGCGGACGCTTGGTCCCCCGGATCTCCATGATACCTTCTGGCGTGGCGAATTTTAATTTCTGGTGAAAAGTGGAGTGCACCGCTCCCAACGCATGCAGCCATGTTCGCCCTATAATTACGTTGTAGGGAGAGTCCGTATCGATCACGACAAACTCGGTGTTGATGACGAAGGGACCTGTGACAACTGGCAATGTGATTTTTCCCACGGGCAGGGCGAACGAGCTGTTGAATCCGATGAGGGGTGTCCTGACTTTGGTGAGGTCTTTGAGGCCAAGACCCATCCATTTTAAAGTTTCGGAGTACATCACTTCCGAGGAACTTCCAGAGTCTATCAAAACCCTTTTGACGTCGAATTTTCCTATCCTTAGGGTCAAGACAAGGGCGTCGTTATGAGGAGTCACTACGCTTGTCAAATCCACGTCGGAGAATGTAATGCCAAGCTCACCCGTCCTAGCCCTTTTACTAGGTGGCCCTACATCAACCTCGGCTACCTTCCTTGTAAAAGCTACCCTCTTGAGGTCGGACTCGAGTTCTTTGGACGTGGGGGGATCTAGGGGACATATATGGATGACATCTATGATGTTGTCCGGCTCCTCGGTCAGGGCAAGGGCTTGTCTCTCTTCTGGCCTGGGCTCTATGTACTCTTTCAAATATCCATCTCGGACCAATCTTTCCAAAAACGATTTGAATACCCTGCAGCTTTCGGTGCGATGCCCGAAATCTCGGTGATAGGAACACCTAACCTTTTGATCACGAGTGGAGGGGTCGCTCTGCATCCTGGGCGGCCATTTGAAGAACGGCTCGTGCTTGATTTTATGGAGCAGCTTGAAGATGGGTTCCTTGAACACAGTGTGAATTCCTTTGGACGGACCCCCTGGAGGGGGTAGCAATCCCTTTCGGAGAATATCTTCCCGCTCCTTCTCTTTTCTCTTAGATTGGAGGGCTCGGCCTTTGCTGCTTCCCATCTCGTCCTCAACTCTCGAGTATTTGTTTATCCAGGCCATTAGTTCCCCCATATCCGAGGGAGTCTTCTTGGTCAGGGATCGGTACAAGTCCGTGTCCCTTGCCAAGTCGAGCCGAAAAGATGCTGCTGCCATGACCTCCGAGCAGCCTTCTACCTCATTAACCTTTTCCCAGTATCGGATGGCGTACTGGCGAAGAGTCTCGGATTCCCTCCTTCTGAGGGTCAGCAATGATCCAATGTCTTTGGGGCGCTTACTCCCCGTAATAAATCGAGCCAGGAACTACTTCGTCAATTCCTTCCATGACCCAATACTGTTGGGGGGAAGCGCCTCGAACCACTTCATCGCAGAGTCCCCCAAGCTCATAGGAAACACTCGGCAGAGAAATCGTTGGTCCGAATGATAGAGGGACATCATCTGCTTGTATTGCCTGACATGGCCTTCGGGATCGGACCGCCTGTCATAAGTTTTGAACCGCGGCACGACAAACTTTCTTGAAACCTCCATCTCACCGATCTCCCTCGTAAAGGGTGTTTGTATGACTTCGTCCTCGGCCTCATCCTGGACAGCCTTACCCTTTCTCCTGGAGTCTAATCGGGCTCTGAGATCAATTTCTTCCCTGACGGGATGCCTTCTGAAGTCCTTGAGTTCATCGGTAAGCCCCTCATTTCCTGGGCGTCGTGTGGATTGGGTTGAGTCCTCCTCGGATTCATCTCCCTTCCTCCGTCTAGACAAACCTCGCCGGAGGTCGTCCAGGGCCAATGGCCTTGCTTTCCTTGAATGGTTGTCATGATGATGCTCGTTGACTCTGGGTCGCTTTGGGGCCCTAGAGCTTTCTGCTTTGTTATTTAGGTGGTTTCTTAGATCCTTCGTTTTCGCCTCCCGGGCGGGAAGCCCACGAGAAAGGAATGAATCCCTCGATCCTTCGCCAGAGGCGGCAAACTCGTTGAGCCGGCTTAGGACGTTTACATTGTCCTTTTCCAGCTATCGTAATCTATTGCCGAACTTTTCTTCAATCACCTCCGCCAGCTGACGAGCCGAGGGGGCTGATCCCCCTGACCTGATTCCCATACTGGTTTGAGGGGTAACCCCTCTTGACCGAGTAGAGGCACTTTTATTCATATCGGTGTGATCCCTTCCTCCGTGATGACAAGGAGCTTGTAACTCGAGACTCCTTTGGTGGGGGCCTTTCCCTTTCTGTCGAGTGTTCACCATGGTCACTGTTCTTTATAGAGAAAAAACTAGGAAAACTAGTCGTTTCCCACAGACGGCGCCAGATTGTGCGTGCCAGATCCTGCACAATATAAAAAACAAGAACATATCTCTCCCTTGGTGAACTCGAGTGAGCCAGTTGAGTGACCAACCACGCTGCTTGGAACAACCTGCGAGGTCCGGTGGTAACCTGGAACGGCAACGGGAGACCCTGGGAGAGCGGAAGAACGATCCAGTAAGGCTGAAAGAGGTTCCTGGAACAAAGAAGAACAAGTTAGAAGGGCGTGGAGTGTTTTCTGGCGTATCCCCTCCGACGATCTAGTCAATCTTTAAGAAAGAGAGAGGAAGGAGAAAACACTGAGTGTGTATTGTAGTAAAGAGTTTTTTGTTGCATACCCGTCTTGCCTTTTGCAAGGAGTATTTATACCTCAAAAGCTCATGATTGCTGTCAGTGTAGTCAGTAGGTGATCATTAGGTACAGGCAGTGTGCGCACTGATTCTGATGAGGAATGTCTTCTCTTCTTAACTGCTCGGGGTCCCGAGCAATCAATGCTGTGTCATCGGGATGCCGACGGTACAATGAACTCCTCTCGGAGAGAATGCAATAAATGCTCTGTATTAGGAACATTTATTGCCTTTCATTTCGAGCCTTACCGCATTGAATGCAGTCTCGTCAAGGGAATGGTGTAATTAATCGTTTGTTTTCCCAAGTCGCGTGTCAGCAACGGCATGCGGTTTTTCTGTCTTTGATGTGACATCATATGCCACGCGTCCATCCCCCATTGGCTGTGGCCCCTGCATTCCAGTACGTTCTGACACTAATTGTGTAAGACGAGGTCATGATGAATAGACTAGACTAGCCTAGGCTAATGACCTGTACGTCAATAGCTTATCCTGGAGTAGAGGAAGCGTCTAGGACGGGGTACCTCTCGGCACCGAGGAAAGGCTCATCTCGGAACCGAGGGAGGTATACCGACCGAGGTACCATATCAGACCGAGGCTACGTGTTGGTTGTAACTCGTACTGAATGCCATGATCCTATATGACGAGTACCTCGGGAGCGAGGACCTTTATGCGCCGATGGTGCTTGATCTTAGCAACAGTGTTTTGGTAAATACCGAGGACACGTGTCTTCATCATGGAGTATTTCAAAAAAGTCCCATCAGCACATAATACCCTTATGTTATTGGATTAAAATGCAACTGTTACAAATTCCGTCAATTTAGACGGATTTTATGATACACGCATGCAACTCGAGAGTGGGATGAAATTTATTTAGATCAAAATCAATCTTTAATATTAAATGACAAAGATACCCTTGAGATTTTAAAAAACACCCTCACCTCTCTCTCTCTCTCTCTCTCTCTGTGCATGTGCCTTTCTTGCGTAAGAGTCTCTTTTAAGCCAGAGCTTCGGAAAGGAATAGAGCAAGGTCTTTATTTTTTTTGAGCAAGTGAACAAACATTTAAGAACTGCCGAAAGTATGATGTGAGACCCGAAACTGCATACATGACATTTCTTATAGTGTCGAGGGTTTAAATTTAAAATGTTGATGTTAATCATGAGATAAAATTTAAATTATTGGAAACATAGGAAATAGGGCACGAATTCTGATAATTAAATTGAGGGTTTAATTATGGAAATTGATTAAGAATGGGTGGTGATTGGCTAAACTTTGGAAGATTTAAATGTGGAGTTTGTGATTAAAGGGAAACTAGGAAGGATTTTGGTGTAATTAAGCAAATGTGGTGAGTCATATATGGTGAGTCATATATACACTTGTCTTAACCAAGGGTCTCCTAGCAAGGGTATTTTGGTGGAACTAAGTTAGTGGACATTTCTCTCTTGCGTGCACTGATTCCTTGCCTTGGAGGAGAGCTAGGGCGTTGAAGAAGTCTTCACCTTTTGGTGGAGAACTCTAACTTGGGTGAGGGAGTTTTGCTCAATTGAGGTAAAACACTTCCTTATTCTCTCTATAATCTTCATAAGTACCAGCTAGGCTCAAGTACTTGGGTGGTTTGGGGTAGAGTTGGAGCTCAAGAATACTAAGGTTGGATCACTCGGAGGTTTCGGTGGAGCTCCGGTAAAGAAAGTTTCTCGTGTGTAATCTCTTAATCCTACAATTCATATGCCTTGAGTCATTAGATGCTAGGGAATAAGTGGTTTAATATTTATAAGTGGTTGAGTGTGGAAGAAAAGGTGGAAGGAGGTGTTAAAACCAAGTTTCATAGTTTCACTTCTGGGAAGAACCGGTACAACAAAATTTTATTGGTACATCGTGGAACCGATACAACTTGTACCAGTCCAACAAGGCTGAATTTTCTTATCTTTGTCATGGAACCCCTAATACTTAATCCACTCATTCCTTAAGATTTTCAAAGCATCCTATTGAGTTAAGAACAATCCTAAATAGATTAGGTTGTCTACAACTATATGATTGCTGTATTGAATCCAGAATCAAAAATTTCGCATGGGGTTAGAGTGAGAGCAAGAAAGAGCCCAAACTAAGTGGTGATGTTATGTGAAGGGAACTCAAACAAGAGAGGGTGATCACACATGAACACTTGAATTTAATGTTTGCTTGTGTAATATTAAAATGCATTTGTGACAACACATGTGCTAGGTATGGAGGTGTCTACATTATCTACCATTCCACCTAAAGCTTTGATAGGGGATCGGACCTGAGGTAGAATCCAACCTGAGGCGGGTGTGCTATCTTATATTTTTATTATTAGTATGATAAGCTTACATGTTATTGATTTATTATTGTGTTGGGTAATGTTGGAAACGTGAAGACATTGCAAGATATCAAATAGATTTTCAGTTAAGTGTGTGACAGATTATGTTTGTTTGGCAAATAACGTCTATGTGACGGATTATGCTTGTGTGGCAAATATTGTCTGTGTGATGAAAATGCATGTGTGGCGGATATGATATAGCCTTAGTGGTAAGTATGGCGTTGGTGATGGTAACAATATATATTTATGATGTATGCACAAGTATGGTGGTTAATATGGTGTTTTCACTTTTACTATGTTGAATTAATATTGATATTAAAGAATAGTATTTCTTCACTCTAACTGTACATGTACATTCACTGAGCTTACAGTATTCACTTTTTTGTAGTTCATGTTTTCACGAACCTTATGCAACGAGATGAGTCCACTACCGAGTCTAGGTAGCCAAGTGGGTTTTTGCCTTGGTGTCTTTTGTGTTTCTCTTGTGTATTTTGGAACATTGTATTTTAAGCCCTTTCTTGTAGTCCCATATCTGATCTTGATCTCCCTCTCTCTCTATCTCTTTCTCTCTATCTCTCTATACATACATATATATATATATATATATATATATATATATATATAAATATAACCACCACTAGAAGGCAGAAGACAAAATATGTTACAAATACAATTAACTTACAAGTAGTTTACTAAAAGAAGATCTTCTTATGCATCATGTGAAGACTGGATACAATAAAAGATAAGAGAAAAGAGAAATTTGGAGTAGTTTGGTGTTGGCCAAAGGTTGCCTCCTTTTTCTAAGAATGATTGAAGTCCTCATATAGGTGTAAGGATTTCTACAGAGAATCTTTGAAATAATTTCTCTCTTGACTTCTAGTGCTGCTTTATGTAAGACCATGTACTAAAATTAAATAAAAATACTAATATCTTAAGAGTTTTCCAAATATGAATAAAATGAGGATAAAAACTTAGAATCATTGTTGAAATATTAATCATGAAGTTTGAGTTTCGAACGGATTGACTTTTGGGTCAAACTTAATTTTTTTTTTTGGATGTGTTTAAGATTGATAAGGGTAACTAAATAAATATATTAATTTTTTTTTATCAAAATAACATTACCATTGAATTCGGGAGGTCGGAAAACATTGGGAGAGGTAATATGAGATGTATTAGAAGTTAGGAAGTATTTTAGAAGTAAAACCAAATTGGAGTGAAATTGGGTAAAAATGGGTGATAGACACTATTTAGTATTTTGATCATAACTTTATATTTTGATGTCAAATTGATCTGAAATTTTTACAGGAAATAGTAGACATCTAGGGCTACAAAAGTGTATTTCATGAAAAATTTTCAATTCGACCTCTAAATGGGTCAAAACTGACCTGGAAGTCGCACCAAAAATCTGTGAACAGTACGAAGGAAACCCGATTTTTTCTGAACAGAAAATATCGGGTTTTGCTCGATTTTCTTGCCCTATAAAAACCTAATGTCGTCCCTTTAGCATTCATTTCACCCCTCCAAACCCTAAGAACCATTTTAGAGGAAGAGAGGAAGATAGAAATACCAATCAAGAGGGATTTATACCTTGTAGAAATCAAAACTTCAAATTCTTCAAGAATACATTCTCCTCCCATTTTCTTCCATTCTTGCTACCCTCTCACCCAAATCTTTTGAAACCCTAGGAGGAGAAGAGTAAGAGGAAAAGAAAGGAGAGCAAGAAGGTCTTGAAGCTTGGGTCTTAGCTTGGAATCTTGATTTAAGGTAGGGGATTTTCTCTCAATCTCTCACATTGAGGCTAGATATATATCTATATCTATATATATGTATATAGATATATGTTTCTTCACTCTCCTTCTCATATATATAATATGAAATACATGATTCTTGTTCTATTTGTAATAAATGCCATGTTTTAAACAATATGAAGGGTGGGTAACCACCAAAGCTCTATTGATTTTTTTTTTTTATCTTCAAAGCCCTAGTTTTCAAGAAAAGGGGATTTTCTCCTAATTTCTTCTTTGTCTTTGATTTTAAAACTTTAATGTTGAATATTGTATAACAAAATGATATAGATTACGATCTCTTGCATATTTTCTTGGATTATTCGATTATATGACA
Source organism: Ilex paraguariensis (assembly GCA_963454935.2). NCBI lineage: Eukaryota > Viridiplantae > Streptophyta > Magnoliopsida > Aquifoliales > Aquifoliaceae > Ilex > Ilex paraguariensis. The sequence goes on along the minus strand of CAUOFW020006155.1, from coordinate 11,524 downwards.
AATGTGAAAACAAAATTGGGGATTTTACTATATTTGGGAAATTGTTGTGAATTGTGAATATTCTTGATTTCCTCATTGTATGGTTGTTGTGATGGACTTGGATTACCTTCGAGAGATGCCGTAGAGTGTTAGAGGTTAGTCTATCCCAATGGGGGGTGAGATGGTTGCCTAATGCTCGTAGTGGATCGTTGTTGTGCTCGCGATCACTATTGTTCACATATACACCGAGGAAAAGGGTTAGTATACTAGACACCTTGGGAGGATTTCGTCAATGCCTTTGGAGACGGTACACGCCCTTCCTAAAGAGATTTGTGATTGTTGGTTGAAATTGGTGGACTAGGCATGATCGTTAGGTAGATTCACGAGAAGCAATCAACATACATGGTACAGGGATGAACCAAAAATACATGGAATCGGGAGTTGGGTCGTTCTTGCCGATGCATTGGTATGAGACAATGCTTAGGGAGAAGCCCTTCTTAAATAGCTTAAATTAGAATTTTATTTATCGATGCTAAACTCACTTTATTCTTTTAACTGATTATTGCTATTGTTTAAACTTGAGATCTCTTTTAAAATGTCACTGTTTTCATTCCAAACCTATATATATGTTAGTTGTGAAATGAGACCGACCGTTTGCTATGTTTTTCAAATCTTGTTTGAGTTGAGAGGATTTTGCTACAGAACTTCGTGCTCACCCCCTACAAATAAATTTTTTTCAGATTTCACACTTGAGGAGGAGTTAGGAGCCGAGGAGCCCACCTATTGGAAGACTCCGCTTGACGGGGATGTGGATCCCGAGGTGGACGCTTAGAGCGACACTTTTATTTTGTTCTAGACTAGATTATGCTTAGAATATCCTTTTGAACTCTAGTTCATTTATGTTATTTTCGCTGCGTTATATTATTACATTTTGGAGATGTAAAGGCCAAGATTAGACCTATTAATTTGGGATGATAGTGTGGATATGACATATGATGAATGCAAGTTTATTTTATGATGGAAAAATAGACCCGGTGTGGTCAATTGTAATATAATTGTACAGGTTGTGTTTTGCCCCGTACAAAGGAGACTCTGCCCAAATTTTGTTAAAATATGAATGGTTGATGAATGAAACTTTCGTCGTGATGAATTTTACTTAATGCTCTCATACGGTAAATGGTTTTTATAATATAATGTCACCCACGGGGGTTTTTGGGGTGTTACACTTTAACTTTGGCAACTTACTTTTACTTGAGTGAATTGTTTTTCACTTGGGTAAGATGTTTTTCACTTTCACTTTTCGGTAGAAAAAGTTGAGTGAATCTCTTTTACCCTGGTGAATGCTGACAGGAGCATGTGACTATTGGGTCCCTGATGTTGGCTAGAATCTTGCTTTCGGTGAAAAAGCTAATAGACTGATGGCTGCTTTTTTAATGGAAAGTAGCCTCGTTGCTGAGTGATTTCATTAGGGAGTGTAAAAGACAATTTTTTTTTCTTTAGTTGAAGAAAGTAGTGATTGAAATCTTTCACACATAGTGATGGGAATCATGGACTGGATAGATCATAAGAATTATTGGGTTCTTGGGTATTTTGAAAGGGATCCAAAAAAGGGTTGATTGATGCTTGTGACGACGTAGAAGAGCTGTCTTCTTGGCTGACTGCTTGCTGGAGGCGTTTTTATGCTAATTCAATTAGCTCAGATGACTTCTTCTCCTTTTGTGTTTTACTAGAATCCTTAGAGGAGCATTTGTTTTGCATTACTGGTAATGTCTGAACTTCTAGTGAAACTTTGAGAGCTCACATAACCTGTTTGACTAGTGTACTGGTGGTTGTTCCTGTAACCTTGATTGGAATAGGAACTTTGATTGGGAATTTTGCTTTGATTTGGGCAATAATGCAACTGTGATCAAATCTTGACCACCATTTAATATAATATTGGCTAACCACTGTGTTTGCTATGACATTGTAGTGCCACTTGCAGATCCAAGGAATTTTATATTTACTCATAAATAATAGTAATATAGGAAACTGAGACTCGTGTTGACTAACCTTAAAACAAGAAGAGAAGTAAGTGACTTGATCCTGAAGATCATCTAGAAGGATTTCAATCATGGGCTGTGAACTTGCCACTTCTACAAAAACCAGGAAGGAATCTGGCTTTTGAAATCCTTGCTAAATTGTATGAACTAGGAATAAGCATAAGACTCATCTTGATAGAGTATCAGTTTAAACCATGACCCTTTGTAATCATAATAGTTAAACTTCTTAATGTGACCTGGAAGATCTCTAAATGAAGAAGGGTGAGATTGCCACTCTTTGACTGAGATAAACTTTTGTATGTATAGAGAATGATATACTATTTTACTAGAATTATCCCTATCTGGATTGGCTTGATAAATATTGACTGGGTATGAAATAGGATATCTTGGTAGAACTGGAAGGTTTTTTCATGGTCTAGTGGGACAAAATTTCATCCAGGTTCTACATAAGCATTAACTAGGTCTATTGGGTTGCTTAGATAAGCATGGGTTGATTCAATACTAAATATGTTATGGGCTGTTTGTTTTATCACATACTCGGTTCTAGGCCCTTAGTATGTTGACTTTGATGAGTAGGGTTGGTTAGCTAACTAGGCCTTGCTGATAATATAAGTTGGGCTTGATATGGACTAGACAAAGTTTGTTGCTGGGCTTGGTAAAGGCCTGTTGTTGGGCTTACTAAGGAGGATTGGTAAGTTGGTTTAATTGGGTTATCTAGGGTTGGTAACAGTTTACTATTTCAAGAGGTGGTAAATGACTAGGCATTAGATTTGGGCTAAGTAGGGCTAATTGTTTACCAGTATCTGGCTCGGATTTTTTTTGATGAAGTGGTAGGTTTACTATGTTTCCAGTCTGCCATGAGGTTCCTACAGAAATTCACTGGTTAGGAAATCAGGGCTGTAGTTATAACTGTCTTTAATATATTCGATATCAAAATCGAAAATACTTAAAATAGATTGTCATCTAGCAAAAATTTGTTTACTAGCAATATTTTGTACATCTTTTTTCAAAACATATTTTGCTGATTTACAATTGACCCTGACTAAAAATTTCTGATTTAGTATATAATCTTGGAATTTCGAGATGCACAGGAAAATAAATAAAATTTCTTTCTTAATAGTACTATAATTACTTTGTGCTTTGTTCTAGATTCCAGAGTGTTGCTTTGAAAATATTACTGAATTGCTTAATCTTTTGATTAAATCCTGTTTGTTTGGAATTGGGTACCTGATACATTCCAACACAAAATTTAAAGGCTTATAATTAATGACTAACCTTGAGACTCCTCTTTCTAACTCTACGTTTTGATGACATAGAAAGCGGGACATGACTAAAGTGATTTATTTTTTCTGATGACACCATTTTTGAGTAATTCAGAAATTTCTTTTTTACAAATTTTCATTACTTCATAATTCATTTGAATAGGTCTTGACTTAGTTGGAATATTTTGTTCACTAAATCCTTTAACATAAGAAAGTTTTACCATATGTTTCTTCATGTGCCAGAAAGTAGTAGGAATGTTAGAACATACTTCATTTTCTAATCTTTCTTTAAACCTTTCAATCTTTTGGATTAAGATTGGATCGGTTAGTTGTTCTTGAACTCTTTTGTGACTAATTTCTTCTTTAAAAAATTTTTCTTGGTTACTTTTCTAGGTTACTAAATTAAGAGACATAGAGATTAAATAATCTTTAAGTTGTCTTAAATTCTTTAACTTGAGGTTTAGTCAAAAAATTAAAGGTTACTGTGTGATAAAATGGCTTTGTCGACACACCTTCTATATCTGTAGTAAAAGGGTACAACAGGTATATAAATGGTATACCAGGAATAACTCTATTTTTCATATTTTGTATTACGACAAATAATGTTTTGAAGCATATATTGTTTTGACAAATATGACATTTGGTAACTTGTATTTTATACTCATTTTACTACCATTTGTTGAAGTGAGTTTTTCAGTTGTTTTGTGATAATACTTGATTGGTATAAGCCCTTCCTGGATGCAGTTCAAATTTGCAGCAATATCTACTAGAGCTATGACGTCAATTTCATAATCATTATCAATTATGACTTTAACTTTGGAGTGTCATTTCTGGAGGTTTAATCTATTGATTAAATTTAACCTATTATCATTGTTATTTGTTTGTGAACATCCATCATCAAATGGAAGCTTAGTTACACCCAAAGGATCCATTTTAGATGTGGAGGTTATGGGTATCCGTTAGGAACATGTTCTGGTTGAACTATGTGAGCTATCTGAGTTTTTAGTTTTAGATTGTTCATCATACTGGCTAGAAGTTGAACTGCTTGGTTTGTTAAACTTATTTTTTGTTTGGAGAAGATTTGAAGCTTCTTATAACTTTTTATCTTGTAATTTTAATTCTTTTATTTCCTGTTTTAACTTGTTAACTTCAGATTGGAGATCTTGTAAGGTTACTTCTTTCCTTTTATCCTTACCGAATTTTTCCATAGTTTTGTTAAAACTGATTAACTATTTTTCACCAAAAGAATGTTTAATGTCTTTTTTGACAAACAAATCTTTGAGTTTTTTAATGTATTTAACTTTTAACTCTAGATTTTCAATCTTACTGATGAGATCGATGAGAACATGTTCTTCCTCAGTTTTTTTGGTTAAAACTCTAATCGTTTTACAACAATTATCTTTACAACCTAACTTAATGTCAGATTTACTAGGGTTGCTATATATTGACTAATATTCTGAAAAACTTTCAGGATTGCTTGAATCATTTGAACTTTCTTAATTTTGACTAAGATTACTTAACTTAAAGATTATAAAGATTTTATTCTCATCTTCTTAAGTTAAGTTTAATTATTTAATTTCTTTTTAAGTGGACATTCTAGGCTGATATGTCCCTTTTTTTCCACAGTAATAACATTCAATTTCCTGGGTATCTTTCTTTCTTGAATTTTTCTTATAAGTTTTATGCTTATAAGATTTTCTATGGTTTTTACTTGATTTTCCATAATATTCTTGTTTTGAAAAATTCTTTTTACTTCTTTTATAGTAATACTTACTTTTGGAATAAGGTTTGTGTGACGTGTGTTTGCGGCGAGATGGTGCTACGGAAAGGAGACCATATTGTTCACAGAAATCACTCATTTAATACTTAACTTTTTTTTTGTCATCTTTAATTTGCTTACTATTTCATATCATTACACATTCTTAATCCTTCTTTCTGAATGGTATGGATAATGTCACCATAGGTTAATTGATCATATTCAATGATTCCTTTGGGCTTGCTTAAAGCTTCCCTAATTTTATTGGCAAATAGATTAGGTAAGCCATTTATGAATTTTTTTTTTCAGAAAGACTTGTCACAGTCTTGTCTGAGCATTGCTCTTGAGATGAATACATCTTTGTACCATCTAAAATCACTTAATGTTGGACATCTTAGGTTACTTAGCTGATCATGAATTCTTGATGCTATATTACTAGGTGTTTCAACAAAAATGTTTGATTATTGTATAGATGAGGGTGTTAATGCCATCTGGTTTTGCTCTTCCAATTCTTTCATCGAATATGGGATTATTTTCATCATTTACTTCAGCAACATATCTGATATAGTCTCGTGGTTCTTGACTAAGGTAGTTATCCCACCGGTTTTTTAACATTCCTGTGAATCCAGAAGTGATTAACTCAACTATTTCTGGTTTAGTATTATCAAGATTGTTAATATAGTTATTGATGACCATGAACATATGATTTACTTTGTTTAGTATTTCTTGTTCACTCAATCCATCTATGTTTATTGGATTGAACTGAGAACTAGTTACTAATGTTCCTTTCTTCGTACTGAAGATCAGGTGGTGTAGGTCTAGAATACCAATTTTTGTGGTACTGATTGGATTGACTTTTGAAAATGTTAACTTGTTAAAATTTTGACTATCAAATTGTTCTTCTAATTCGCCGATTTCAGAATCAGTAGAACTTTATGTGTTACTTGTTTCTAAAAGTTCACTAGTTTGTTCGTTATTTTGATTGATAGTATTAACTTGGGATGGTTCCGAATTTTCCATTTTTTGAATAACTTCTTCACTTTTTTGAAGTCTTTTACTATCTTTTATTGAGACTCCAAGTTTGCTTCTATCTCTTAGAAGATGAATTAGAGGTTACTCTAATTTTTTACCTAATGATGGTTTGATTTCATCACTCTTAGTCTCAATTTTATTTATCTGTTTACCAATTGTTGTTAGACATTGATTGGTAATGTTATTTGCTCAATTATTCTTTTTTCAGGTTCAGTACCTGAAGGTAGCTTGAATGGTGAGGCTTTGACTTCAGAATCCTTTTGGTTGATTAATACGATTTCTGTTGGAGGATGACTTGAAGATACTATGGAAGCATATTCTTTTTCCCATTTATGTTTTGTTACTACTTTGACTGATTTTTAATGGTTTTGTAAGTAATCAAAGAAATAGATTTCACATCTTATTTCATTCATAAATTTAGTCCATTTTTCAGATATTCTTTCTTGTTTGCTATCACTATATTTACCGTTAAATTCTTGTCTTTTAGGTTTATTTTCTTTACACTTGAATTCATCATATAACTTGTCTATATCAATTATAAACAAATCATTTGGTTTACTAATTGTAAGTAACTGTTTGTTTACTGGGGGGTTACTCTCTAGATCAGTAGCAGAAGAAATTACTTACCTGATTCTTAGCTTTCTCCTTTCCTTTATAGGCTACCAGCCTCTTTTACCGTTGAAGCTCCTTCTGCTACTTTTCAAATGAGGTGCCCAAAAATGTGGAACTCCTCCCCAATAACTGGAGTTGGTTTGAGCTATTATTCTGTGATTGGGTGCCGAATTGGTGATGCAGTTCAAATTTATTGGGTAGGATGTATCTCACCAGATTGCACACCCCATGACTCTCGTGCCTGCCTTATGATAGTTTTCCTCACGTGCCTTGGGTGAGCATGTGCTTTCTTTCAAGCTAAATTCATATCCATCAAGTTGTTCTACAATCTCTTATTTATGACTATGTAATATTAGAGTAATTACAATATTATCCTACACAAACTAACTTATGGCTAATATATAAAATAAAAACTCTAACACTCCTCCTCAAGGTAGAGCATGCATATAAAAAATATTCACCTTGGAACATAAACTACTAAAGCAGACATAGCTAACAACTTAGTAACAATATCACCTAATTGATCACCAAACTTAATATATTTAGTGATGATTTTCTTTCACATCAAGAGATCTCAAATGAAATGACAATACACCTCAAAGTGTTTGGTATGCTTGTGAAATACTAGATTACTTACAATAAAAATAGTTGTTTGATTGTCACATTGCATCTTCATTGGGGAAGAGACATCAAGTCTCATGTCACAGAGTAAATAACGAATCCACAACATCTCACAAGTAGTATGAGTTATATCACGATACTCAGCGTCTGCACTAAAGCACGCAACCATATTCTGCTTCTTATTACACCGAGTAACAAGATTACTACAAAAAATGTACAATACCTAGACGTAGATGTCTATCACCATGACTGCATGCCCAATCTGTAAGTTGAAAAGATAATTTAGACACAACTCGCTTAGTCTTGTAACTTGCTATTAATATTTATAACCAACCCTGGCAAAATTATATGATAGTATATTTTAATAAAAAGTGCGAGCACACCAGCTCTATGACGCCCCAAAATTTGGGGATCCTTTCTCAACTCGTTGATCACCCATCAACTTGCAGAATACACATGCGTACTGTATAACCCGATATCACATCGTTACACCCCATTCACCGGAATAATAACAAAACAGAATTTGGACAGAGTCTCGTTTGCACGGGAACTCTATTTAATACGTAACTTGAGCAAACATTATTCATATGACCATTCCAAGGTCTACATTCTAATGTCTAGGACTTAAAATTTAGTTATTCATATTATCAAAAAGAAAAGAGCTCAAGATATGAAGGATCAGAAGCGTTGAAGTCCAAAATCATATTTAGGGAAGAGGTACCAGTACCTCTGATATGAAGTACTGGTGCCTAAGCCCTTTGGAAGAGAGGTACCAGTACTGGGCCCACTTTCAGTGGGATATTGATACCTATGAGCATAAGTACCGGTACCTGAGTCCACTGGAAGCTAGATTTTGCATTAGGAATCCAACAGTAAAATCTGTTTTGTCATTCCAGTTCTAGAAAAAAATTGAATTTTCAACCCGTATCGTAACTATTAATTATCGTTTTCTCCTTTTTAATTAAGTTTTTTTTTTAATTTTCCTGAGTTTTACAAGCTCATAACCATGCCAAATATTTACATCCCAAAAAGGAATATAAATAAAGTGTCATTTTAAATGCAATAAAATACTTAAGCTATATACATAGCCAAAAGAAAAAGAACAAACACAAGCCCCACCCTTAACAACTCCCGACTGGTCATCTAGACTTGATAGTGGACTTCAGGCTTGTGTACAGGTTACTTGAAAGTATTTTAAGAAAATATTCAATGAGTACCTAGTAGCTTCCCATAGATATAATATGAATTAACAATATATGATAATTCATTTGCCAGAATACATTATTCATAACCCTGTAACTTAAATGCGAGATCCTGTCTCGTTGTACTACGACCTCATAAAGAAATAACCACTCTACCACCTAGGCATCATGTATAGCAAGATTGAATCATCACATAGATATCATTCATAACTCGGACATCCCAAACCACATCAATAGTTTTTGTCCTTCAGATGACCTAAGCCACATAAATAATTCTCGTTTGCGTCACTTAGACGACTCAACCACATAACTAAATCCCGTCACATAGACGTCTATCCTTTAAACGATTAGCATTGCATAGCTAATTCCCATCAAGTAGACGACTCGTATCAAACCATTAATTCCCGTCATTTAGACAACTCACAATCTCTTAACATTTTTCGTCATGTAGACACATCAAATCACATAATTATTTTCTTTCTCGTCGTATAGATGGATCACATTCACAACTAAAACTCACCACACACATAGTCAACTTGAATCGTTTGCATATATTCCATCACGCGGTCAATTTAAGCCACAAAGACTTACATTGTTGCTTAGACAACCTCCATCACATAACAATAGTTTGTTGTTCAGTTGTTGAGTCTCAACAGAAATTATAACATAAACACATAAACAAATCTTAAGTATTTATTAATAAAATTTTTAGGGTAGCACACCTACCTTGCGTGGAAGTCTACATTGTAGACAACCTCTCCATCGGAGCTTTGAGTGGGTGTTCCTTGAGGTATTGCCTCTGGGCTTGGCACACCCAATATTCACAAACCCAATCAGATATTAATATGTAATTTTGCTTAAGTCTAAAATAATTTATTAGAACCAAATTTAATAATTATTTCGAGTCAAATTAAATAATCCATTCGCTTTGAAAAAAATAATCTACTCGAATCAATTGAGCTATTCTTATCAAACCGGTTAAAACAATATATTCGAACCAATTACACTAAATTAAACCATTATCATAAAATTGTAAACATACTTGAATTTACTCCATTCTCCATGAAATCATAAAATTACATGCTTACTTTTATCTAATTCATACCCATGGTACTACATACTCACAACAAGCATCACACTTAACCTACATGCAATACCCAAATACCTGCAGTAAATTAAAGTCATACATACCTTATTTTCTAGTTTACTCTTTTGAAATTCATGGAAACAAGTATTCTTACATCTATTTTATTTTCATATAATTATGAAAATACAAAGGAAAAATATGTCATTTCTTACCTTAAATGGGGATGAGTATCAGGCCACAATTTCCAAACCAAAACCTCATCCACTCTTCCTTTCTTCTTTTTTTTTCTTCATTTCCTTCCTTTCTTCTCTTAGTCGATGGTCTTCTCTTCCCTTCCTCAAAATTTCTCTTAGTGTTCATATATATATATATATGTTTTATATGTCTAAATCTATAGTGGAGACTCCACTAATTTCCCAACTCTCATCCAAGCCGCCCCCCATTTTCCCCCACTAGATCTAAGCCATCCATTACAAGTTAGTGGAAAGCCCACTAACTTGTATATATATAGTTGTTTATTTAGCACATAAGTACACCTTAATTATGTAATTAGCTACTTTAATTTACACACACACACACAAACACACACACACATATATATATATATTCTTCGTTTGCATATTCTTATATACCACTCACCTTTAATATGTCAAATTAAACCTAAAATTTTTATCGAGATCTATACACCATTCCCCTCCCATATTTCTAATATTAAAATGTCTATCATGCATGCTTGGGTCTCACACAATCAGTGTCAGAAAAACTAATAACTATTATGGATGATGATAACTGATATAATAAACACCTACCCTGAGCCCCTTTTAGATGCTGAAGTATGCGACAAACAACCTTCCAATGAGACTTATGAGGGGTATGCATGTACTAACTAACCACACCAATGGCATGTGTGATATTAGAGTATGTAACTGTAAAATAAAATAATTTACCAACCAATCTCCGATATTGTCCTATATTATCAAAGACTTCTCCACTCTCATAATCAAGCGTAACTATAGGGTCCATAGGCGTATCAATCGGATGTGCACCAAGAGTACATGTTTCAAATAGTAAGTCTATTACATACTTTTGTTGGCACAAATTGATACCATCCTTTGACCGAGAAGCCTCAATCCCTAGAAAGTATTGAAAAAGACTTATGATTTTGTATGAAACTACTTCCCCAAATAGACCTTGAAATGAGCAACACCATTTGAGTCATTCTCACTAATGATGATGTCATTGACACACAATAACAATGAATAATATCTGTAGAAGACCGACGAATGAAAACTGAATGATCAAAGGTAGAGGGTTGAAAACCAAACTAAAATACCACGATACTGAACTTATCAAACCTAGCACATAGTGGTTGTTTCAAGACATACAACGTCTTCTTCAAATGCCACACTAATTGTTCTTGCCCTGAAAATCACATGACTTGGAGGTTGAGTTATATATACTAACTCTTGTAGATCTTCGTGTAAGAATGCATTCTTTATATCCAGTTGATATAACGGCCAGTCAAAACTGACTGCAATAGAAATAACCCTAACAGAGTTAAGACAAGCAACAAGGGAGAATGTTTCATAGTAATCCACACCATAGGTTAAAAGGTACCCTTTAGCAACCAATCATGGCTTCAATCGCTCAACAGAACCATCATAATGATATTTCACAGTGTACACCTAGCGACAATTAACAGGCTAGTTCCCAACGGAAGAGAAATAAGGTCCCAAGTATGATTTTCATGAAGTGCCTTAATTTTCTCATCCATAGTCAATTTCTATTCAGAAGATGTTATTGACTGTTTCAAAGATCTAGGGAAAAGGATAAAGGACAAGGTGGATGTAAAACAACAAATGAAAGTTGATGCAAATAGATAAAATTAGAAAAAGGGGTGCTAGGTACAAGTACGATTATCTTTTCTCAATGCA
>CAUOFW020006154.1:0-24822 GCA_963454935.2 Ilex paraguariensis | reverse complement strand
ATAAGCATTAGATCCAAACTCAAGAATAACAAAACAATTCCTATTAGATTTGAACAACAGACATTCAATGAGACAAACATTAATGACAAAGGAGTAACTATAACACCCTGGTGCTGAAAATAAGAAAGTACAGGCTCAATTGAAAACTTGACAATAGGTAAAGAATCAAAGTTAACACTCTCAAGTGGGGCAGAATCCAGAACAATGTCAACAATCTCAGATTGAGAATAATTTGTAACAAAGTCATGATGACTTGGACAAGTAGACATAGAGTCACTATTAGATTCTACAATAAATGGCTCGATTGGCTTAATATCTTGCATAGGTGTAGACTCAACAGATTTTGCCACAATTTTCAAGACCAATGATGGTTCAAGAATTGACACAAACAAAGACTTACACACACTTTCTTTCGAAATGGACTCTTGTAGGTGCAAAGGAGGACGACTCTGATATGACGAAACCAAATGAGGGAGTTGGAAGTCCATATGAGTAACATTTTTCTCTTTATCTGACACTAAAATATCTAAATTCTGTGTCACATTCAGATTAGGAAAGCATGCAGAAACAACATGGACATCGTTTAAGTAATCATGATATTCATATGTGATGAAATTAAAATTAGAAGATGTCCTATCAGTAGGCTGTGATTGAGAACTCATCAAGGTATAATTAGATTTTTTATAAAATCTCTCAACCTTTAGAGCATATTGATAGGCTGCAACTAACGTATTAAAAGTGTATTGCTTAACCTCCCTACTAATTTTTTGTCTCAACCCAAAAATAAACTGATTAATTGTCCAAGGTTCTTCAAGTACATGAGATAATCAAATTGGGCAAAGCAATCAGAGACACTGGAAGAATGTTGTCTAAGATTGAGCCATTGGTCATAAACTTGATCCATGTAGGAAGTAGGCAAATACTTCTCTTTCAATTTATATCTCATTTCAACACAAGTGCTAGGTGATTCTCCTAAGGGGTTTAGGCTTCTTTGGATTGTTTGTCAATACTTCTTGGCCGAATCCTCCAACATCAATTTAGCAAAACGGATGCAATGGGAATCCGACATGCCATGCCAATCAAAATATTCTTCTAAATTAGCTAACCAATCCAAGAATTGATTGAGATCTAAAGTGCCACTAAATATGGAAGGATCTTTGACTAGTTTGGTCATATGAGTTGACTCTATGTAAACATCCTTAGACTTCCTATGATGATGACCTTGACGAGAGACTCTTGATAGATGAGAATGGTATAAGAACAAATTCAAGAATGTAATTAACAATTTCAAGAAAGTTTAAATAGAGGAAAATATGTTTTGGATCCTTTGTAAATTCTCTAATTTTTCAATGAATAAAAATATTAATCTCAAATTCTATTGGAGTATGCATACCATAATCAAGAGGAAATTCTAAATTTTTTTTGGGATGATTCTGCAATTTTATGGGTCTGTTGGTGATGTTTCTGCAATTCTGGAATTTCTAGGGGAAAAATTCTGCAATTTCTGCAACTTCTGGGGTAATATTTCAGTAATTCTGAAACTTCTGGGGGAAGATTCTGTAAATTTTGGAATTTCTGGTGGTGATTCTGTAATTTCTAAAACTTTTTGGGTTGTTTCTATAATTTTTAAAACAGCTGGGATGTTGCTGTAATTTTCTGAATATGTAGGGATGGTGAACAGTGCACGAATAGCGATTTGACTAACAAATTTTTTTTTTTTTTTTTTTGTGATTTGTATGAATCGAAGTTGAGCTCTGATACAAAATTGATGTAAATCGTAATAGTTCTGATACCAAATTGATGTAAATCGTATTAGGGAAGAATTAGGGATGAGAAGGGAAGAAGAAAGGGATGAGAAAAGAAAAAGAAGGGGATGAGAATAGAGAGAGAATTTTAGGAAGAAGATTCAATATCAATAATCAATAATCAAAGTCTATCAAAACAAATACCATATTTCCTACATATATAGGGAGAGCACAACTCCTAAAAGAACTCTAAAAGAAATAAATAGTCATAATGACAACTAAACTCTTAAAAGTTAAAAGAAAATACTTAAAAGATAAACACTAAATTACTCTCATAATTAATCTAAAATATTTATCCAATTTCTATACGATCCCCATCAGGTGTTTCAACAAGTGGAATTGCTTCTTCCTCAGCATTAGCTCCAGATCTTATCTTTCCACTTCCATCGCATATTTCGGGGCAATTAGATGATGTAATACGACCAGATTTATATTGTTACAGATGGAGATTTTGCATTTATTCGGATCTATGGATGGTTTCGTTCATTCTAAATAAAGCATTATGTCATCTTCGTTTTGCTCTCTTAGGGTACTTCTACTTTGAAGACTCTCCGGAGGAGAGTTTTTCTCACCGGAGGAGAATGATGGGGATCGTATAGGAATTGGATAAATATTTTAGATTAATTATGAGAGTAATTTAGTGTTTATCTTTTAAGTATTTTCTTTTAACTTTTAAGAGTTTAGTTGTCATTATGATTATTTATTTCTTTTAAAGTTCTTTTAGGAGTTGTGCTCTCCCTATATATATAGGGAATATGATATTTGTTTTGATAGACTTTGATTATTGATTATTGATATTGAATCTTCTTCCTAAAATTCTCTCTCTATTCTCATCCCCTTCTTCTTCTTTTCTCATCCCTTTCTTCTTCCCTAATACGATTTACATCAATTTGGTATCAGAGTTATTACCATCTACATCAATAAGATCCTGGATGCCATTGATTGCAATAGAGTGGGGAGGGAAATGTCCCTCTTTAATCCTTATGAAATGATGAATATTCTTTCTGACTGGATTATTATGTTCTTTCTCACAGATTGCCTATTTTTATTCACGATTATAGATTTTTTTTATAACCTTGCACAAGGTCATAGTAGGTATTTTGCTATAACCAATAAAGGCTTACCTTCTATCCTCATGAAATGATGATCATTCTTTCTCAATGGATCATTTCCGGTTTTGCGCATTTCCTCATGTCGACTGCGTGCAAAGGCAAAAGGCTTCTCACTGTAATCACCGCTCTGAGTACAAGAAAAAGTAGAACCTATTATGCTTCAGTTTTTATTGCACTGAGAAACAAAACTGTTATATTTCTAATACCCAATCATACTTAGCTTTATACTATTGTTGCCAAAATGATGAGGTATCGCTTAATAATGTCATGCAGGCTTTATTTATTTAAGAGAAGTACCGCAATTAGGTAATCAATATGCTCGTGTTCATACATTGTATTCCTCATATAGATTGTCGATCTGTGGTTGTACTTCCTCATTTAAATGCTTCTTTAGTTCTTCCACTAGTGTCTGTAGAAAAACAGAAATAGTTGGTAATATGTTGAAATCTTAGAGTTGGAATTAAGGACTAGGGCACTCTTACTTTAAAAACGAAATCGGGGGATACATTGTGCTCTGTGAGGTTTTGCAGTTTTCCATGGATTGTATATAACCTGTGGAGACAAATCAATGATTACATGTTAAATTTTGGGATGAAACAGCCTGAAATGGGAGTTCGATGACATTTCAGAAATATTGTCAAAAGCTAGAAAGATTTAAATTTTTATTTTCTGAAGAATTTGATTAGGAGCAACTTACTGTTTTGGACTTTGCTCTTCTACTATATTTTTCGCAATGTTGGCAATATCATCTTCCCACCCTGTCATAATCTCTTGATCTTCCTTCAAAGAAGGACTGCATGCACATTATTGCTTACAATATGTAGAAGACAGATGAGTGGAAATGGAAATGTGAAAGTAATGGGAATAAATTGATTCTGAAGTGATACAATGAGGGTAAAAACATATTAATTCGAAAGGCTGCAAATCTGTAATTACATAAAGCTGAATATTACTTAAATTGCCAGGTTGCCTCAAATGATCTTATAGCTTGTCGCAGGTTATTCATGGAGTTGTTAGCAATTTTCATAGCAAGTTGGTGTGGCAAATTTATGCCTTCTTGTTTTGCTATGAAGTTCAAAACGTCAACAATCTGAGAAAGAAGGGAGGAGAACTTTCAGTTAATCTAAAAATCAATTTTGGTGCAACACTTAGTTGGAAATAAGAGGATGGTAATGTACCTCGCCGTTAGATGGTGGAAGGAGTTGCACAAAAGTGCAAGACTTGATTGGCTGAAGCTTGTAGACATCAGTGCAGCAAAAGAGGAGCTTATTACACCCTCTATACCTCTCTAATAGCCATCTGATATATAGTAGGGCATCTGTAGATAATTTGTCTGCCTCATACAGAACAATTGCTGCGGAAGCGCAAAGTGACAAACAATCATTTATGTTGCAGTCCAGGATGTTAATTGATTTTGAAGGCAAATATAGACAATACCTCGACAGTTATCAGGGTTGCACTGCAAAACTTTATCTGATACCATGTTATTTGTCTTGTTGATCAGTTCAACTATGACATACTTCTCATACCCTTTTAGTTCGGAGAGATTGACTTCTACATGTTTAGATGATTCTTTCAAGTTTACATGGATGCTGCTCACTGCTTCTCCCTAGGATGAAAGTATCAGAAGGTCAAACTCATTGATGCAAATATATTTTTACTTCAGAAGCTTAATGATGACTTCATGAGGGTTGCTTAAGCATTCTAATGTAAGAATACAAAATTTTATTAGATGGATGTGAATGACTGATAGTTTACCAATACATTATGCACTTCTCTTCTTGCCTTGTGATTGTTTGTGCTGTATGGATCCTTGGAAACTTGAAACTTGATTTAGAGGAACTAGTGTAACTGTTCCAAAACGGATGGAGAGCAGGTTCGAGTAGGTATTTCGTATTGTCTAAAACACTTGGGAAGAACATTGACACTGTGACTTCATTTCTTGTTATAGAGATCTTGTTGAGGGAAGAAAAGCTCAGAACACAACAAAAGGCTCTAGAGGAGTAGCAACAGACAATAAAGGTGCTGGACTCACCTAGAGAACATGAGAGAGGTTTTCAGAACACTGAAGAGAAGGTTTTACAAATCTTTAGATCACTGTAGCAGTACAGTTTGAAGTCAGAGACGCATTTACTCATTGAAGAAGGTAATTCTAAACCTAATCATCATTTTCCCATGATGGCGTCCTGTTCTTCAGCCTAAGCAAACTTCAATAGATTAGGTGCCTTTCAATCTCAATCCTCAACCTAATGTCATTTCAAAGCTTCCATTTCTTGTGTGTCAAATATAGAACTAATTGCATGCTCTGTTAAAACAGCTATGTACTTTAATTAAAGTACTAGGGGATGTTTGATGTAAAGGCAAAATGAAAGAACTTTACCTTCAAGATGAATTCTCTGCACTCCTCCCTTGCCTGTAAAACATCAATCAGACACAAGCAACATAAACTAACCCAAAAAAGTGACAACAGGGGTTTTCAGACAAATATTTTAGTTGAATTTTCTATATCTAATGCAATGATAACAGAAATCTCATATATTGTGATAGAGTAAATTGATATGCATTTAATTGAGTCATCATTCATACTACATAAAGGTTGATGATCTGACCAACTGTTAATTCGACACCCCAATCACCTCAGATTAACTGTCTTCTCCTTTCAAAACTCTTCTACTCCTACAGTAAGGTGAATCACAGATTGTATTTACATGAGATTTGTATCTTTTACCTCTATATTGTCTGATCCAAATACTTCGCGAAGCATAGCCCAAATCATGGTTCTCTTTCCCACCCCAGCGGGTCCTCCAAATATGAAATTGCCACAATCTTCTGCTTTTGCCTATAAAATTGTTCAAGCTAGTTTTCAATTTTACACTCTTCAATGTTCTTGATTTAGGCTATAAATTTCAAGTTAGACGATTGAAGTCATGTGATCTTACCCGAGCCTGGAGCTCAAGTGCTTTATCACGGTGACAGAGAAAATCTTTTAGGGCTTCAGGCCGATATTTGTCTGCCCAAACAAACTGTCTTCCATTCTCAGTTGGTGATGTTTTTCTAGGTGGTGGTGATGGTCGTGAAGGCGGTGGTGGTGATGGTGATGTTTTTGGTGGTAGTGGTGGCAATGTTGCAGTTTGTGAAACTGCTGGTAGTGTTGGTGATGGTGTTTCTGTTTCTCTCTCCCTCAAAGGCTTCCTTACATTTGACATAGCAGTAGTATTGCTTTCCTTGGCACCACTGCTCACATCTTTCTTTTCCAAATACATATCTGTTGCCACTCTGGGGCAACTTCTAGCTCTCGCAGTCATGGTGTCTTGAGAGCATTTACTAATCCCATCAGAACTTGCACTGGTGAAGTGTTTTTCTTCCTTGGTCTTAGAGATAAAGAAAGAACTACCCCATTCTTGCATCTTAACAATGACACTTGTTCTAGAGCTTGAAGTGACTGCATTGCTTTCTCTCCCCGGACTAGACACCGATAGTCTTTGTTGATTGAGAACAAGGGATGAATCTGTGAGTCCCTTGTAATAAGGACTCCTTGGATATGATGTCTTGTTATCCAAAATTTCATTTCTTCTATTAAATTCCTCAAGACTCTCTTTGGTTAAATCTGACTTTTTTGATGAGGAAACTGTCTTTTTTGTTATGTAGGTACCAACTCTCTTCGGCCAAACAGTTATCAGCGAGCCGATTGAATGCGAAGAGAGGTTTGAACTCGGGATGTCGCCGGACTCGGAGTGAGACGAAGAGAGAGAGGGACTTGGCATCTTGAAGTTTTTTCTATGAGAAGAAACAGAAAATTTGAGGGAGTGTGGTGGTTGTGATGTGATGAAGAGGAAATGCCTTTTTTTTTTTTTTTTTTTTTTTGGGGGGGGGGGGGTTAATTACACTTTTACCCCTAAATTATTGTCTTCATCTCACGTTGCCCTTTGAACTTTTAAATTTCTCACATTGCTCCCTCAACTACTTCAATTGCTTTCATTTTGCCCAAAAAGCAAAATTCTTTATATTTTGAATGAAAAAGGTCAACGTGCCGTGGTAAAATTAAACAAAATCACATAGTGTGAGACAAAGTGAAACAATTTTCCGTCATTTCTCACGGATATTAAACTAATAATTATAATTAAAAGTGATAGTCAAGAGGGCAAAGTGGCACAAGTCTTGTAGTTTCAAAGGACAAAGTGTAATTAACCCGTGTTTTTTTTTGGGAGGAAACTCCAGCTCTGGCGGGTAAAGTTATGGGGAGAAACGTTAATGGCGTCAGTTACAATGGCTTGTTCACACTGCCGAGTGATCAAAAGACTAACATGGTGAATACAATGTTTGGAGACTAGAAGTCATGACCAGGACCTATTTACTTGAATAATAACTTTGTTCCATATGATGCCAAAATGTTGGCTGGCTTAGATGGCATTGTATTTTTAATTGGACCTACTCATCCAAGGGTGGGTTTTTATTCATTTGGGATGCAAAGTATTTTTCGCCGAAAATAATAGACATAACTAATGATACTCAAAAATGGCATTAGCTATAAATTAAAGGCTATTTAAGTAACAGGTTCATAAAAGAGCCAACGGACGAGATCTATATCCCGACCTTTGAGCTGCACATCCACCTTGAGAAAAGAAGCCAATGTTCACATACGTCCTCAATTTAAGGAATTCAGGTCGACTAAGAATGACCTCAGGTGCAAGTATTCAGGTTGTTCACGTTGCATCA
Source organism: Ilex paraguariensis (assembly GCA_963454935.2). Classification (NCBI taxonomy): domain Eukaryota; kingdom Viridiplantae; phylum Streptophyta; class Magnoliopsida; order Aquifoliales; family Aquifoliaceae; genus Ilex; species Ilex paraguariensis. Next base: position 17,189 of record CAUOFW020006154.1, on the reverse strand, counting down.
CAAGGTGAATCAGCCTCTCTAGCTCAAGGCAAGTGTTTGGACCGAGTTAACTAAAAGAGCAAAAGGTCGTCTCAAAGAAGAACGATCTCATAGCAAACTCTTCTAGAGATATGGAGGATCACAACGCATCCCAACTTGAAGACAGGTCATAAAGTCACATCAACATGTTCTAGATTACATCCTCTAAAAGCCTAATATTCTCTTAACAAAATCCTAACAAATTTGAGGACCATGTGATGATAACATAGGGACCACCCCCCACTTGTGGGTATAAATACAAAGGTCTTCTCCATATAAAGACATCTAATGAATTGTAACCCCATCTTCTTATCCAAGCAATATACAGTTTCCCAATGAGTAAGAGACTCCATTAGAATAGATTAATCAATCTTTTCAGTTAATAAACCACTATAATCTGTATGTTCTTTTCTTTCCTAGCTCGTACCATGGTTTAAGTAGAGCTACTAGGCTCCAGCTTGGATTATCTTCTTCTCCACTAATCACTTGCACATTGCTGTTCGTAAGCCTTGATCTTCAACTTAAGCATCGCCCTCACGTTTCGAGTTCATACATCATCAATACCAAAAGTTGTGCGTTTTTTTGGTTAGGGAGGGTGTTAGCTTGTTTAGCTAGTAATAAAGTCTCTTGGATAGTCATTTAAGTATACAATATCAAAAAATATTTTTTCTGGTCCTACTATAAAATACTAACTTTTAATGTTAGCTAACTTTTGAGGTTAAGTTTGCATATTTTTGGAGATGTAGTTATACTTTCAAAATGTTGTAACTTTGACTCAAAAAAAAAAAGTGTAATTAGACCTCTTTTTTTTTTTTTTAATTCACACCTAACTACATACTCTAATAGAGTAAGGGTCAAGTGGAGACTTATAGACACACTCACACACCCGAAGCTACCCGATATGGGATAGCCCAATCCCATACCTCTCCGGTGTAATTAGTAATTAGACCTTAAAAGTTGTATTTTTAAGATCTATCATAAATTTTCTTTTGCTATAAATTACAACTTAACCCCAAATATTGTATTTTGAACCAAAAAAGTAGCTCGATGTGGGAGTCGTGTAGCCTAGAATATTAAGATGCATGTAGATCATGTTTTTGTTTTTATCTTTTGTAGAATCATGGTTTCAACATTAGTTTATGACGCCGACTTTAGTAGATTAATGCCAAATGGAATTAGAGAATACCAAGTTCACACATATGCGTTTGGATCAAACTCAAAATCAGAGATACCCAACATATAATAACACTATCATAAAAAATGTGAGTTCAAAATTTTAAAATTTTGGTTCTTACGTGTGACTCACCTATCCGTCACTGGAAACACTATTTCCCGTTCGACTTGCCAGTGTTAAATATGTCGACAGCATTCATCCTAAGTCAGATCGAATTCTCCATGAGATTCATAGTTGCATTACTTAAAGTTTTTCCTTGTTCGTAGACAAAATCGGATTCAAAATTGTCTTTCATTTCAAGGCCTAACTGGTATGCATATATTTCATATTCGTCCGGAATTTGCTCCCAGTGCAACAAAAAAAAAAAAGAAGCAAGATAAAAGAGAGTAGCAAATCGCTTTCATGAGTTGCATTGAGCATCTCATGGATAAGGCCATTTTATAGATACACATCACGAAATATTAAATCCAAAAATTCATTACATAATCTAAAGAGACCCGAAGTAATCGAACATATAATCAAATACCATGACAGTGCTTGGTGTCTGGAGCACTCAACGTCAATCTCTTGTTCCAGATAGACAATGCCTCCAATAATAAACCATGAAGCTGCTGAACAAAACAAAAAAAAAACAATACCACCGAGGGGTGTGGTTCAGTGAGATATCGATTAAATCTCACTCTAAAATTGAAGGTTCGAGTCTTGGAGCCAGAGTTCGGTGATTGACTACTATGCTAGACTAACTAAGTTCGTTCCGAGAGGTGTAACGTACGCGATCAGAAGTCTCGTGATCCTACCAGTGAAAGTTTATCAGTGTGATATTTGGGTGCTCTTTTTTACCCCCACCTTTTTTCAAGAGCCAAAAAAAAAAAAATAATGTTTAAGATGCAAATAAAATAATCAAACAAAACAAAATAGTGAACCTGGACACAATTTCTGTGGACAAGGATTTTGGTGAGATTAGTAGAATAAATCAGATATGAAAAAAGTTCTTGAATCCAACGTAACAAATAATAAAAGAATAACCATACAATAAAGAAACAAATTAAACATCGATTCACGTGTGACAATCCACCAATTATAAAAAAAAAATGAATGGTTAATTGTACTGGATGTCCTCAAAATATAGAGTTTGTCTCATTTTGATTCTCAATATTTCAATTGCATCATTTTCATCGTTGAATTATTAAATATGTTTCTATATAGTTCTTTTAGCAGACAACATCTAAATTACTAACAGTTTTTTATCATAAACTTATCACGTGATACTTAAGTATGCACAATAAATAATTTAAGTAGCTCTTGATCACCTCCACGTAAGGAAGTGGGGTCCATTTTATACATTTTGTAGTTTTTTTCTATTGAATGGTTACACCATGGGGCACTGCTGCCCACGTGGTGTAATCCGTTGCCCACAATATTTACTCCCACAACGAGATCATAATTAGATGTTAGAAAACACAATGCAGCTCTCACCTAACATGCTTTTGTAGAATAACCACAAATTGTGTGAATGCAACCAAGTAACTGTTTATATCCCACTTTGTTCTTCAAAAGTAGGGCATCAACTGGCCAAAGAAGGTGATAGTCCTGTAGATTCGTTCTCAAGGTTCAATCCTTCACCATAAAACGGGTGTGTTCGAACTCTGACTGTTTTTTATGCGACATGGTCGGAGTACTCATCGGTAGTGAGGAAACTAGCTGCAAAATAGACCACGAATACAATTATGTTCACAAAGATAATAAGTAGAACAAAACAAGGATAAAAAGAAAGAGTGAATGAATTAATGAAATGTCAAGGAGAAAAAATGAAGTGTAGACAGCATATGGTATATACGCGTAGGGAACATAAAAATAGAATAAGTATAGCAATTGAAGTGGCCCTATGGGTCGATGTCATGAATACACTTAAGCATTTATGCAAAAAAAAAAAAAATAATCGCATAAGCCATTTTTTGATAGAAAATCACAAGTTTGACTTTATAATGTCATTAGACTACCTTTGCAAATAGAAAAGTAAGCAACTAATTGTCAAATATGGCAAGTAATGGAAACTACCACATACATAAACACAAGAAATTGGGATTTTTTAGTTGGCTGTAACATACAATGGACATCCAACGTTGTAGAGAAGGTTCAGCCCAAAACCCTACTGATAAAATACAATCATAACTGTAACGCAAATCTCGAATTTATATAGTCATGTGCAATCATGTGCATTGGTCACTTGAACTTTATTCCTCTTGAACTCTTAAAGTATGACTAAATACTAGTATGTTTTGGGGGAGAGAGAATTGGTCGAGTGAGAGTAATGGGTCAAAGACTCAAATCAAATCACAAATGCAGCAGCCATCAGACTACGGAGATCATGAGTTGCCAATGGGCAGAGCCTCGGTAACAAACTTCGCTGCTGTGGCAAAAAGCAATTCATATATGCAGTAATAAACATACTCAGTTTTAGGCCCCACCAATGCCAACCCAAACCAACCTACCTTTACATGCAAAATCCCATGCTCTCTCTCTCTCTCTCTCTCTCTCTCTCCATTAACGCTTAATGGAGTGGATGAGAGAGCGGGAAGTGGAGGTGTGTATCAAGGTGGGAATGGGAGGCACGTTGACAGTGGAGTTTTGAATTTCTCTGGGGACATGAAAGGGAAGGCTGGCTAGGATATGAAACACTTTACTATTGAGAGGCAATGGAGAGAGAACTTAAATCACAAGTACAAGGCTTTGAGAAATTTGCTTCCCAACCCCACCAAGGTCTCCCTCTCTGTCTCTCTCTCTCTCTCTCTCTGCGTGTTATAAACGATATAGAAAGAAACAATTTCTACTAACAACTCTTTAACTTGCATTTTGATGAAACTATACTGCTTGATTTGCCTTTTTTCTTGTTAGCAATTTCCACATTCCACTCTGCTGTCTATTCCAATTTTCTTTTCTGCTTCTATAGATTACCTCACAATTCGATTAAATTAACTGCCTCAACATGCATAAGCTTTCATCAGCGAATTTTCCTTGTTTGACATTTTCAAATTTTTTGTTTGGGGGAGCATACCAAGAATGATAGAGCATCAATAGTGGGAGATGCTATAGAATATATCAAAGAGCTTCTTAGAACAGCTAATGAACTTAAGATTCTGGTGGACAAGCGACGTGCGACAGAGAGGATCAAGAGGCACAAAACAGAAGATGATGCAGGGGATGGAAATAGTATTTGTTGAAGATATAGAAGCAGCCTAGTTTATTAGGGTTTTATTAGTTTTCCTTTTTACCTTTTTTGTCCTTATGGCAACTCTCATTGACTATATATACGGGGGCTCTACACTTAGTTTGTATCCCTTTTCATTCACAACTATCTCAAGTTGGTATCAGAGCCAAACTTAAAACACTAACCCTAACCCTAACTTCCAGCAGCCACATCTCCCCCAAGCAGAGAAATCACCGACCAGCCACCGACCTGCATAAAGCACCGAGCACCGATTAGCAGTCAGTCCAACCTGATCACTGATTAGCATACCACAAACCAACAACATCAACATCACCGACCAGCCACCGACCACCATAAAGCACCGAGCACCGACAACACAATCAGTCCAACTGAAGCGAAACCCACTGTCCAACTGAACCCATTGCTCAACTGATCGTTCACCGACTGCCCATTCTACATCAAACTCCACCGACAACCGACATACATCAAACCAACCCAAAACAGCCCAGCCGAAACAACATACACCAGCCGAAACAACATATACCAGCCGAAACAACATACATCCCACAGACATATTAAAACCAATAAACCCAACCCACTGTTGTATCTAGGATTTTTTATGAGGGGTTGTTGATTTTCTCTTGATGCAGTAGATCACTTATTTATATATTTTGGATTTCTGGGCACCGTGACCTGATTATTTGAGAGTTTTTTGGACCTTCTTTATTTGTCGTTATTGTTCGACTGAAGGTATATTGTTCTCCTTTATTTTATTCCTCTATTTATCTTAGAGTTGTTTTTCTGTCACGGGTGCCCTAATATTGTTGTTGATATGACTACTACTGAGGGACTTGAGAACCCTACTGTTTGACTTCTACCTTTTTGTGCAATCGTACGCCGAGTCGTGTTCTTCAGCATAAGCCTCCCTTACAGGTTTTATTTCCTGAGCAGACACTTTTTTCGGTCCCTCCTCGTGTTTTTGGATGCATATGTTTTATTCAGGATCGGTCTCCTACTCGTCATAAACTTGATGATAAAGCGATTCGTTGTATCTTTGTGGGCTATTGTCATCAATCTAAGGGGTATCGGTGTTATGATCCTATAAGGCGCCGTATGTATCACAGTCTAGATGTTACCTTTCTTGAGCATCTTCCTTATTTTTCTCCCAGTCCTGTGTCTGCCCCTCCAGTTGAGGATACTCCCTTTGATTTTCCATTACCACAGGAGTCAGAGTCATTGGTCATTATCCCTACAGGGTTATCTGTTTCTCCTCCTTCAGAGTCACTCATCTCTGTCAGTACAGAGTATGTTCGTCGCCTTCGCTCTCATCACCCTACTGATGTCCCCTCTACCTCAGGCGATGCAGGTAATACTTCTCAGTTTGTTAAGCATATTGATGCACCTGTTGTTAGTACTGATGAGATTGCAGGTGTTGAGCCAGTTCATTTACCTGATGAGACATTATCAGTGGAGGAGTATGATTTAGGGCGTCATTATCTGCGGCGTGATCGTTGTCCAGTTGATCGTTATGGTTGGACCGCCAGGATTTTATATCCGATCTCGGCTTATGTTTCTTATGGTGATCTGTCTCCCACATATCGAGCTTATACTATGGCCTTATCAGATACGTCGGTTCCTCGCTCTATTTTGGAGGCTATGCGGGAGCCCCAATGGGTTCTTGCCATGGAGACAGAGATGGACGCTCTTCAGCGTAATCATACATGGGATCTTGTCTCCTTACCTTCAGGGGTGAAGCCTGTTGGCTGTCGCTGGGTTTACACCCTGAAATTTCTTGCGGATGGTACTATTGATCGTCACAAGGCTAGACTTGTGGCGAAGGGCTTTATTCAGGTACCAAGTCATGATTTTGGTGCTACATTTGCCCCTGTGGCAAAATTGACTACTGTTCGGTTGATTATTTCTTTGGCTGCGGAGTACTCTTGGCCTCTTCATCAATTAGATGTGAAGAATGCATTTCTTCATGGTGATCTGGACGAGATTATTTATATGGATGCACCACCGGGCTTTCGTGGTGAGGGGGAGTATGCTGGAAAGGTATGTCGACTGCGTAAGTCTCTTTATGGACTGAAACAGTCGCCACGAGCCTAGTTTTCTCGCTTTAGTGATGTAGTCGTACGATTGGGGTTCACCAGGTGTCATTCTGATCATACCTGCTTTATTCGACGGAATACTTCTGGACAGTGTGTCATTCTTCTGGTATATGTTGATGATATTATTATTACTGGTGATGATGTTTCTGGGACTGCGCAAGTCAAGATAGACCTTGGAAATGCTTTCGATGTGAAGGATCTTGGATTTCTACGATACTTTCTTGGGATTGAGGTTGCCCGTAGCGGCAGGGGTGTTGTTCTTTCTCAAAGAAAGTATGTTTTGGATCTTCTTTCAGACACTGGGATGTTGGGGTGCAAACCGGCATCATCACCCATGATTCCAAACCTGAAGCTTACTGCTGAAGGTGAGGAGTTGAAAGATCCGACAGTTTATCAAAGATTGGTAGGTAGACTTATCTACTTGGCCAATACTAGACCGGACATTTCATTCGCAGTCAGCTGAGTTAGTCAGTTCATGCACAAGCCATGTCAGCCTCATCTTGATGCAGTTTATCATATTCTTCGGTACCTCAAGTCTTGTCCTGGACTTGGGTTGTTTTATGTATCAGGATCTCAGACCGGTTCTCTAGCCTGTTATTCAGATTCAGATTATGGGGGAGCATGTGATGGTCGATCTACTACGGGCTTCTGTGCTTTTCGAGGGACTCATCTTATCTCTTGGAAGAGCAAGAAGCAGACAGTTGTCTCCCGCTCGTTAGCAGAGGTAGAGTATCGGGCACAGGCACTTGGCACGTGTGAGATTATTTGGCTACGATCGATTCTTGGCGAGTTGGGTTTTTCAGTGACCTCTCCTTCCACATTATATTGTGATAATCGATCTGCTATTCAGCTCGCTTCTGATTCTGTACTACATGAGAGGACGAAGCATATAGAGATTGATGTTCACTTTCTTCGGGAGAAGGTTAACAGTGGTATTGTCACTCCATCATTTGTGGGGACCAGTGATCAGGTTGCGGATGTTTTTACAAACCTGTCACTCTATCTATTCTTCGGGACTCCGTTGTCAAGCTTGGCTTAGTTGACATTTTTTGCGCCTAACTTGAGGGGAGTGTTGGAGATATAGAAGCAGCCTAGTTTATTAGGGTTTTATTAGTTTTCTTGTTTACCTTTTTTGTCCTTATGGTAACTCTCATTGACTATATATACGGGGGTTCTACACTTAGTTTGCATCCCTTTTCATTCACAACTATCTCAAGTGTATTAGCATGACACCTCTTGGTGATTAAGACCAGGCCTACAATGGATCATCATTAAGGAGTTGATGGCTTCAGAGGAAGTCCAAGAATGCCGAGGTTGATGTCCGTATCATTGATGGTGAAGTGAGCATCACACTCGTTCAGCAGAAGAGGATCAATTGTTTGCTGTTTGTGTCAAAGGTCCTCGATGAACTTCAGCTGGATCTCCACCATCTTGCTGGTGGGCTCATTGGAAAGGTTCATAAAGATGTGAAAATCTATGGGATTGAAAAACACCTTGAGCACAAAATTAGGACTCGTGAAAAGGACCATCAAAAGTCTATTTATAAAGTCTTAGGAACGCCCTTAAAGTCATCTTCCATTGTTAATAAATTCTTAGAGCAGAGATGTTGATTAACATTAAGAAGAAAGAACAGGTTTGGGCTGAGCCACAGGCCGTGAACACAGTCATGGCCGGTCTGTGACCCAAATGACGAACACAATAAAGACTGGACCGTGGCCCGCCACCACAGGCTTAAACAGCCCCTTAACCCACCAATCCAGTCTCAGTATGAGCTCTTCATCTTCCACAGGACCCACTTCACCATTGACCACATCCCCACAACTCTCCTTCACCTCTGTAATTTCCTTCTCCGTCTTTTATCATGTCCATCCTGTGATGATTATTTAGGGTTTTCCGCTCTAGGTGAATTGGATATCTTTATTGTTTTGATTTGTTTGGTGGATTGAGGTTTTAATTTCGATGGTTTTCAGCTCTTCGTTAGATTCAAATTCAAATTCAAATTTATTTGGGCTCAAGGATGATAGTGGAAATAAAATGGAGCAACAACCAGACACAAAATTGGTTGAAGAGACTGTTGCAGTGGCGATGTCGGAGACAACTTTCCGATTCTTCGTGCTAAATGCTACAAAGACTACTGTTCGAAGCAATCCATAGTCGATTCGATAATTGAAGAAAACAATAACGTAATTGTTGATGATCAAAGCATGAAATGGATTAGACTCCTGGAGTGAAGTTCCGATGTGGACAGATCTTTTTGTTCAATCCATCGGTACTCTGATAAGTATAACCGAGTTTTTTATTTCAAGACTGCTGCTCAGGATGCCATTGACAAGGCCAATCGATTATGAAGCTCGATAAGCAAGATATGAAGAACTGATGGTGGTGGCTGGCGAATTGGTTCGTGGGATGGCACAAATAGAAGGTACTTAAGTGCTTAAAGTATGTGCTTTATTAATATGATATGATGCAGTAGTGGGTACATAAGTGTCTGACTATCATTTTCTTGTTGGTTTTATATAGTATAGTTGGTTTTATGCTTTGTTGCTTGATTGTATTTGATGTGAAATAGTCGGATTTTTATATATTGTTTAGTGGTTTTCTTAGTATTGGGTTCTCTTTATTGGCTGGCTGCCCTTCTATGCCCTGTGGTTTATACCAATAACGTTATCCAGTGGTGTGTATATGTATTTATGTATTCGTTTTTGTTGTTTTTCTGGGAAAAGGGACGCAACAAGGTAAGTTACCAAATCATTCCGCAGAAAAAAAATGGAAAAAGAAATCACCCGAGGGGATCTCCCCAAAAACGCAGAGGGAAAAATGGATTCAATTCAATCAAAAAAAAAGAATATTAGATAGCATTACGTTTTTTGATAAACTAAAACATTGCACGTACAGTGCAAAAGAAGCAGCAAGAGAAGAAACACAGAATAGTCTTTTGCCAGGAGATCAAGCAACAAAAAAAGTCTGATCTTCATGAAGTTTTGGAAGATTAATACATAGTGTCTGGGAGGGAGAAAAAGGAAATAAAAGAAGGGAAAAATTTTAATTCATCTTGCTTTTTCTTCCCTTGTCAATCACAGCACATGGCTCACCTCCATTGCCCAATAAGTGCATAGGAACCAAAGTGGCGGTCAATTTTGGTGTTCCTATGTGCCAATGTAGGTCTAAGTATATCTTTGTTGTTTGATTGGACATCCTTCTTTTTCTGTTCATCATGTACAAGGTTGATTTCAAACTCCTTTACCTCAAAACCATTCATTAAAATCCAATGATTCAGTTCATCACTAGGTGCAACAAACTCATTCAACTTTCAATGACTTAATCACGTCATATATTTTCTGGAACTCCAAAGGATGTTGGCCAGTAGTTTACCACATTCTTCCACCCATTATTAACTTCAATTTCAATAGATAATTTACCTGAAAAATTTTCTTCAGTGATCCCATACACACAACCCATGTTCATCATGTGATTCTACAATTTTGATCTAAAGGGATTGTAAAATATACTGTAGACCACACACTCGAATTGTTGAAGCAGCGCAAAACTTTACTCCTAGGAAGAAATATGCTGAATATTCTGACTTGGAACAGTCCCAGTGCCATGAAAATTTCTATTTTAACTAGGACAAACTATAGATTATCTCTATGTGGTTCAACCAACAACACTATACTTTCTAATTTTCTTAGCGTTTTTTATTCCTAAAAATTTCATGAAAATTGAAAGATCTACTTAATGCAAAGGCAATGAAGAGAGAGAAGGTAAAATTGGTTTATTTTAGAGAGAAAAAGTAAGAAATATAATACTCATATGACTATAAAATCATTTTAACACCTTTTTTTACTAAAAATGTTGAATTTTGACCCTTAATTTTAAAGGAACTCCTCACGGTTGTAATTTTTTCCAAAATTAGACGGTATTATTTGCAGAATTTTAAACTATAAGGGGGCAATAGGCTACTTGGTCAAATTGCATATGGGTAATATATAAAACGCCTTAAGCATAACCGGGGAAATAACAAATGTATAAGAGAGAGCACCTGGATGGGGAGCTTTTTTTTTTTTCCTGACGTGAGTGAATTGAACAAGGAAACCTAAGTGCTTTGGATAGATTTTATATTAGACAACCCCAAGTCGTTGATAATTTCTGCGATGCTAACGTAAAATGTCGATTCACTTCTGGCGGACTCGCAAAATTATCAAAGTTGAAAGCTGGTTTGGAGGCCAAAGATGATGCATATGTTATTTTTTCCAATGATCTGCAATTGGAATTACCAAAGATCCGTTCTATATGGGGCAGCCCCATAAGAGTTTTCAGGCTTGTATAGGAATGTACGTGTAGCTTATGTAGACTGTCAAGACCTTTGACGCATTCTGGTAGGCCGCAAGTGGGATTTCTGCGCAGGTCTATCACCTTTAGCGAGGGTAGGCTACTGAAATCTTTCGAAAAATCTCTATCAAATAGATTGCAGCCTTGAAGACTCGATCTCCCAATGAATGAATGTTACTAATTATCACACCCTAATTGACTTGGGTGCAAATGGTCAGTCTTAGTGGCACCTTGCACCAAGGCATGCCAGAAATTGGAATCAAGGTGACGCGGCTAAGTGGTTCGACAGATTGGGGCGAACCAAGGCAGCATGAGACCACCGGTTGAGTATGGCAGCATGGGTGGGCTCAATTGAAGCAATGTGGGTGCAGAGCTTCGGATTGCATGGCATGGGTTGAACCCAGCATGCACATTGGTTCGTGTAGCAAGGTTGACTGGTGAATGTGGGCACATGACTGCTGAATGTGGGCACCTGATTGGCACATGGCTGCTCAATGCATGTGACCAGGAGGATGTGGGCAGTTATGATGCTGAGACTCAATCAAGGCAGTTGCTGAGGCAGTTCTGGATGTCCCCAGTCTGAATCCAGTCTAGATGCATGCTGATGAAGGGGCAGTTCCACAGCAGTTACTTGAAGTGGTGGAACTGCCTGCCAGGTGTTGCACAGAGACCAAGTCTACTAGTCCAGTATGCTATGGAATAGCAAAAACGTGGGTAACTACCCCTTGGCAGATGGGGGTGTCATCTGCCTTCCTCTTGTATAAATAGAGGTGCTTGAGCATTCTGGAAGGGGGAGAGTGTTCTGGCTTTTGAGAGTCCTTGTAAATTGTTGAGTTCAATATATAAGGTTTGGGAGTGTTGTCCCAGTAGATTCGTGTGTGCCTTCTGTGTGAGTTTCTGTCCCTTATTCTTGAGTTGAGTGTGGCTGGTTGTAATAGCAACGCCTTCACAGGTAGCCTCAAAAGAAAAACGAAAGTTACCCTGTGACAGTTTGGTATCAGAGCGTGGTTTTGGCAACAGATCAATTATGGCTGGCGGAACGAATGCTGATCTAAGGGAAAAGGTGGCACGGTTGGAGGAGCTGGTTGGTCCTCCACAGTCTGGTGATGCTGTAGCTCTCTCTGTGCAGATTGAGTTGCTATATCAGCGGTTCGAAGAGATGCGTGTTGCACAGGAACAACTTCAAAAGACTGAATCTGATCACTTCAGTCGAGTGAAAAACGAAGTCGTTGACGTGTTGGCTACGATCTCCACATGGACCGATGATATGGGGGAAAAATTGAGTTCCCTCGAGACCGACGTTTCAGTGCTTAAGAGGGCATTGCAGAATGCCCCTGTGGCTTCTGGCAGTGAAAGCACTCAGAAAGCTAAAGTGTCTGACCCTAAGCCTTTCACAGGCAGTCGAAATGCTAAAGAACTCGAGAATTTTCTGTGGGATATGGGACATTACTTCAAAGCAGTCCGTACTCCGGATGCTGAGAAGGTAGATCTCACTAGCATGTACCTGTCCGGTGATGCTAAATTATGGTGGCGAACACGTTCTGAGGACAAATCTCGTCTTCCAATTACTACTTGGGAGTCTCTGTCCGCTGAAATGAAGGAGCAATTTCTTCCCAGCAACACGGCTTGGCAAGCCCGTGATGCATTGAGGAAACTTCGACATACAAGCACCGTGAGAGAGTACGTGAAGCAATTCTCGTCTCTGATGCTTGACATTAAAAATATGTCAGAGGAAGACAAACTGTTCAACTTTATGTCTGGCCTCCAAACTTGGGCACAGGCAGAACTTCGTCGGCAAGGGGTGAAGGATTTACCCGCTGCTATGTCCGCAGCAGACGCGCTGGTTGATTACAAAACGCAGGCTAATCCTCTAGAGAAGGAGTCGAAAGGGAAAGCCAAGTTTGCTAAGAAGGATAAGCAGAAGAAAAAGGCTGAGAAGTTTGGCAATTCAGAAAAATAGACTGACAAAGCCTCTTCATCAAAGGGAGGTGTTGACTCAGGATGTTTTATCTGTAATGGCCCTCATCGTGCCAGAAATTGCCCCAAGAAGGAAAAGCTCAGTGCCCTCATGGCTGAGGAAACTGATTGTTCTGACGAACCAACACGAGTCAACCCATTACAACTTCTTAATGCAATTCGCAAAGAGGAGACAGTGGCAAAGAGGGGGTTGATGTTTGTGCAGATTCGCCTGAACAATGTGGCTGTCCAGGCAATGGTCGATACAGGTGCAACCCATAATTTTGTTTCTGATCGGGAAGTACAGCGGCTTGGTCTGGCTTTGGTGAAAGACTCTAGCCAGATTAAGGCTGTTAATTCAGAAGCAAAACCAGTAGGCGGCGTCGCAAGAGAAGTCCCTCTAAAAGTGGGTGATTGGCAAGGAACATGTGATTTTATGGCAGTCCCTCTCGATGATTTCCAGGTAATCCTTGGACTGCAATTCCTTACAAAGGCAATGGTGTCTGTTATGCCGCATTTAAATGGGATGTTCGTGATGGACATGCCCAATCCTTGTTTTGTTCCCCTCACCAAAGCCAAGTCTTCGGGGGAAATGTTGTCTGCCTTACAAGTAAAAGATGGCTTGCGAAAAGGGGAGGCAACATACTTGGCTGTTCTATTTGAGGAAGAGGAGTCCAAAGCATTTCAAGTCCCTGAATCAGTACAACAGTTGCTGGTTGAGTTCAAGGATGTGGCACCTAAAGAATTGCCAGCAAGGTTACCGCCAAGACGGGAGATTGACCATGCCATAGAGTTAATACCAGGGGCAAAAATCCCTGCACAGGCTCCTTATCGAATGTCTCCATCAGAATTGGCGGAGCTAAGGAGACAACTTGGGGGGTTATTGGACATTGGGTTCATTCAACCTTCCAAGGCACCCTATGGAGCTCCTGTTCTGTTTCAAAAGAAGAAGGATGGATCCTTACGGCTTTGTGTAGACTACAGAGCGCTCAACAAAGTCACTGTCAAGAACAACTATCCAGTGCCGCTTGTCGACGAACTATTTGATAGATTGGGAAAGGCGGTTTTCTTTACCAAGATGGATTTGCGGCTGGGATATCATCAAGTCAGAATTGCAGAGGGAGATGAGGCGAAGACTACTTGTGTGACAAGGTACGGGTCATATGAGTTTTTAGTTATGCCTTTCGGCTTAACCAATGCCCCTGCTACATTCTGTAACTTAATGACCAATGTATTTCGGGAATACTTGGACCGCTTCATGGTGATTTATTTGGATGACATAGTTGTTTATAGCCAGACTCTTGAGGAGCATGTTGAGCATCTTAGGTTGGCCTTGACAAAGTTAAGGAAAGCCCAGTTGTATCTGAAACCAGAAAAATGTGAGTTTGCCCAGAAAGAAATTTCATTCTTAGGGCATATTATTTCTGCGGGCGTGGTGAAGATGGACCCGAAAAAAGTTGAGGCCATTGCAAATTGGCCTGTCCCTACTAAGGTTACTGAATTGCGTTCTTTCCTTGGTTTGACAAACTATTATCGAAAATTCGTGAAGAATTATTCGAAGAAGGTCGCAGTGCTGACTGATCTTCTAAGGAAGGATAGGACATGGAACTGGTCCTACGAATGCCAGGAGGCATTCGATCGATTGAAGGCGGTGGTGACGTCTAGCCCAATTTTACGCTTACCTGATTTTGATTTGCCCTTTGAAGTCCATACAGACGCATCAGACTTTGCTCTTGGAGGGGTGTTGGTGCAGAATGGGCATCCAGTGGCATTTGAAAGTAGGAAGCTGAATGATACCGAGAGGCGGTATTCAGTACATGAGAAGGAGATGACAGCAGTCATTCACTGCATCAATGCATGGAGGCACTACTTGTTGGGGAAGCATTTCCTTGTACTGACAGATAATGTGGCTACTAGCTGTTTCAATTCCATGAAGAAGCTGACACCAAAACAAGCAAGATGGCAGGACTTTCTTGCCCAGTTTCATTTCACGTTGCAGTACAAGCCTGGCAGTGCAAATCAGGTTGCTGATGCTCTTAGTCGAATCCCAGTTGCTGATGGGACAGTTGCTGCACTTAGCCAGATTGCAGGAGACATACTGCAGAGAATTCAGGATCAGACTAAAGATGATCCAGTGACCAGCTTATTGCTGAAGCAGGTTCACGAAGGGGTGACTCGGCGATTTTGGGTAGAGGATGGTGTTCTCTACGCCAAAGGTAGGAGACCCTATGTTCCGAAGTCAGGCGGACTTCGACAGATGTTGCTGAAAGAAGCTCATGATGCTCTATGGGCAGGACATCCAGGGCAGCAACGGACTCTTGCCTTGCTAGCAGAAAGTTATTATTGGCCCCGCATGGAAGCAGATGTGGAGCTGTATGTGCGCACTTGTTTGGTGTGCCAGCAGGACAAGATTGAAAGGAAGAAGGTGGCGGGTACATTGGAACCTCTCCCTATTCCAAGCCGACCTTGGGAGAGTGTTTCCATGGACTTCATTAATGGCTTGCCTCAGGTAAACGATTTTACTTCGATATTTGTGGTGGTAGACAGATTTTCGAAGTATGCCACTTTTATTGCTGCCCCAAAAGTATGTACGGCGGAAGTTACTGCTCTGTTATTCCTCAAGCATATTGTGAAGCTTTGGGGTCTTCCGTTGGACATAGTGAGCGACAGGGACACTCGGTTTACTGGCCGATTCTGGACAGCTTTATTTGAGCTGTTGGGCACACAGCTCAAACTTTCCACCAGTAATCATCCGCAGACAGATGGGCAGACCGAGCGGGTTAATGCAATGCTGGAGGAATATCTCAGACATTATGTCACAGCGAACCAGGACAATTGGGTGGATTTACTTGATGTAGCCCAGTTCAGTTATAACCTCCAACAGAGTTCGTCCACTGGAATGAGCCCCTTTGAGTTGGCAACTGGCCAACAGCCTCTTACCCCGCATGAAGTAGTCAAGCAAAAGTCTCAAGGGAGATGTCCTGCAGCATATCGCTTCGCTCGGACCAATCAAGAGCGGACCGACGAAGCAAAAGACTGTTTAACTAAGGCGGTGAAGAGGATGAAAAAGTGGGCAGACGAGAAGAGGAGGGCAGTAGAGTTCGAAGTAGGTGACAAAGTGATGCTGAAATTGACCCCACCAATCTGGAACAAGATCTCTCGGAAGTCTGCACACAAGGGATTAATTCAGCGTTATGACGGCCCTTTCCTAATAACAATGAGGATAGGCAGGTTGGCCTATAGGCTGGATCTTCCCAGTCGTCTCAAGCTTCATCCAGTTTTCCATGTTGCCTTCTTGAAACCGTATGTTGAGGACCCGGAGGACCCTAACAGATACGTTCGGCGTCGGGCTCCTCCAACAATCAGGAAGCAATTCACAGAAATAGCTGAAGCTATCCTTGACCACAAGACTGAGGGAATGAGTAAGAAAAATAGAAGAACTCATTACCTAGTCAAGTGGAAAGGGAAAGCACTGGAGGAAGCCACTTGGGAGAAAGAGACGACATTGTGGCAGTTTGAGGATCTCATCAAGCAATACCATGCCTCCATTCCAACGAGGTCGTTGGATACTTTAGGTGGGGGTGGCTTGTCACACCCTAATTGACTTGGGTGCAAATGGCCGGTCTTGGTGGCACCTTGCACCAAGGCATGCCAGAAATTGGAATCAAGGTGACGCGGCTAAGTGGTTCGACAGATTGGGGCGAACCAAGGCAGCATGAGACCACCCGGTTGAGTATGGCAGCATGGGTGGGCTCAATTGAAGCAATGTGGGTGCAGAGCTTCGGATTGCATGGCATGGGTTGAACCCAGCATGCACATTGGTTCGTGTAGCAAGGTTGACTGGTGAATGTGGGCACATGACTGCTGAATGTGGGCACCTGATTGGCACATGGCTGCTCAATGCATGTGACCAGGAGGATGTGGGCAGTTATGATGCTGAGACTCAATCAAGGCAGTTGCTGAGGCAGTTCTGGATGTCCCCAGTCTGAATCCAGTCTAGATGCATGCTGATGAAGGGGCAGTTCCACAGCAGTTACTTGAAGTGGTGGAACTGCCTGCCAGGTGTTGCACAGAGACCAAGTCTACTAGTCCAGTATGCTATGGAATAGCAAAAACGTGGGTAACTACCCCTTGGCAGATGGGGGTGTCATCTGCCTTCCTCTTGTATAAATAGAGGTGCTTGAGCATTCTGGAAGGGAGAGTGTTCTGGCTTTTGAGAGTCCTTGTAAATTGTTGAGTTCAATATATAAGGTTTGGGAGTGTTGTCCCAGTAGATTCGTGTGTGCCTTCTGTGTGAGTTTCTGTCCCTTATTCTTGAGTTGAGTGTGGCTGGTTGTAATAGCAACGCCTTCACAGGTAGCCTCAAAAGAAAAACGAAAGTTACCCTGTGACA
>CAUOFW020006153.1:0-24830 GCA_963454935.2 Ilex paraguariensis | reverse complement strand
CACCTACTGAAAAGGAGCTTTTTCCCATCCTCTAAACAAATGAAAAGCTTTGCACATGACAAAACATAGACTAGGAATACCATATAACTATTTTAGGACGAATCTATGAGCCACCATGGTGGTTTCGAGTTGCCATGTGTATGAAGCTTCACCGAAGGGTGGGGGTGACAGAGTTTGTGGACTTGGACCATTTTCAAATACCTTTCCTGGCTTCCATTAAAGCAAACAAAACGTAAGAACAAACAGACAACAAAAAGACATAATAAACTTAAAATAACTCTGAATCTTGTAAACAAATTTTTGTAAAGCAAATGCTACTTAAACGTAATTTATTATTTTAATTTAGTATTCAAATTACTCTTTATTATTACGATGACGATAGGTTATACCCACTACTAATTCAATAATTATTTGAATTCAATCGATTAATTAAATTTAAATAACATTATTGTCAAAAGAAAAAGAATGCTTAAAAATAAAGAACTATGCTATAAGCCTATAAAGGCACCTCATGGTTCTCATTATAATCATTAAATTGATTGTGGGTCCAATTCCACTTTTGAAGGCTATTGAAGGCTATGTGAGAATTTCATGCATAAGTAAGACCCTACATGTTGAACATTATTCACAAGAAGGTACTATGAACCTTCGTTGATGCATGCATCTAATTTAATGAGTTTCTTTCTTCATACCAATCGAATAAAATGAAAATTTATTTTAATAATACCAATCTTCGAGTGTCCCAATTGAATTAATTACAAGCAGACATTATTTAGAGATTAAAACAGTTATCTTATATGATATTAGAAGCCGACTAAATATGCATTCAATTGAAAAATAAATAAACCATTAAATACTTGATTAAGGGATTGGATAATGGATATGGACAGTGGCGGATCTGCAATGGGCCCCCATTGGAATTTTTAAAAAATTGGGAAATAGGTAAATTTTGAATTTTGCTACCACTGAAATTTTCATGAAAAATGAGGTTAATTAGTGTAAGCTTGAAACCATCAAAACATAACTTTGACAGCCTTATTTTCCACGGCCTTTGTCTTCGACTCCTGCCTATGCCCTTTCGTTCGTATTTTTCACGAGAAATTTTTTATTTAGATAAATTTGAGAAACTATTTTTAGTTCTCTCAATTCTAAATATAAACCAACGAAATCAACACATAATTAGTGAAGGTTTAACTTTAGCGAAATTGAGTGATAAATAGGTAAATTTATTAGTCCCTTCTATTAAATAATTTGACACTAGCGTTGAATAAATACCACATGAACTTGATAAACATATGTTATACACGATACGTTATAAACAACGCTTTTTTTGAATTTTTCTCTTTTAGGTATCCCACTTATCTTTTTATGTATTTCAATCTTCCTTCTCTTTATCACTATTGACTTCGTTTTCGAATACAATTGACGTTTATCTAATCAATTGAGTGAATAATTTTAATAAAAATGGGATATTAGAAGGTTCTATTAGAGCGGTTGTCACAGATTATGCATAAACTTTTTCTTTGATTTTGAAACTTATACTTTTTTTTATTATTACACAGTTAGTTAGTAGGGTTTTGATTATTGTTACCCATTTTTTTTTACTATAACAGATAATAAAATTTGAATAAAAGATAATCTGATTGGTTGGCCCCAATCTCATTGAAAAATTTACTATCCTTAAAAATTAGATGGTTTAAAAACGATATAAAGTAGATCAAGCAAGTGCCACTAAAGCAATTGTAGCAACTCCGATATCCATTAATTTTGCAGATTCTGTATAAATTATTATTTAAAAATAAAATACCTTCAGACAAGTACATTAAGTAACCATACCAAGTTGAAAAAAAAAAACAAAAGCATGGAGGATAAAAGAAGTGTGGTGTATAGAGGCCAACAGACACAGATCATTTTTTATACGTAATGACGTAAGATGTCTTGGGGTTTGTTGGGAAATCATCCACGTGTCATTTTCACGTACAGCAACCTACAGCCCCATGGACTGTGACAGCGTGCCACGTCTTCCTCCATTCAAAGTGCCCCCCATCAACTTGACCTTTTCATCACCACCTACCCTATCAGATACGAATGATGTATTTTTCTCATACCCCCATAGCCCAACCTAGTCATCTACTATTCCCTATATATATATATATATAATTTATCTCAAAAATTTGTTTTCAGATCAACAACATTATATTTTTTATTTTTTTTATGAGTCTCAATATCCGATAACTTGGTCAACACATTCTTCGGTACTAGATAATTCCATTAATTTATATGTACTATTTTTTTCAACGTAACATGAATATTTTATCTTTTACTGAATAAAAAAAATTATTTAAAATATTCATAAATTAATTCATACACTTTGAACTAAAACCTTTCAAAATTTCAACCAACGTCGCTATCACTGGTAAGTGACCTCGTTACTTTATCAAATCAATATTCCCATTGGATATAATTTGCCATAAATAGGATGATGCATCGTCCAATGGTAGTGGTGCTTCTTTGGTGCTCTCTCGCACCTAGGCATGTCAACATATAAAATTTATATCTATTTAAATTTGAATTTAATTTTTAAAATTTATGATTTAATTATTTAAGGGACTTATTCAAACAATTATTTATTTTTTAATATTATATATAAATATATATATATTTTGAATCAAATAATAGACTGAAGAAATTGTCTAAGCACCGTATAAACAACCAGACAAGTTTATGGCATCAAAATTTAACTTTTTAATATCATACTTAAAAATTATTTTTTGATTTTAATTTATTAATATAAGTTACTTATAAATAAAATACCAACTTTTATTCAGCAAATCGGAAAGAAGTGATGTCAGTGGGTCAGTGAATAATCACAAACACCCAAGGCCAGTCCCTATCTCCGTAATTTAATCATTAAACGTGGGTCTCTGTTCAGGGACACCATTACAAGCTGTCACCCACAAGTTTACAGGTTGGCATATCCTGCACACTGATCTATGCGTAAAATGACAATTCTGGCGTCTTCTGCTGCTACAATTCACCATACAACTCTCTCCCCTTCTACATATACACCACCGGAAATCCTCCCTCCACCACGCTCTCTCGCTCTCTCTCTATCTCTACATTCTCACACCCAGAGAGAGCACGCCTCCTTCCCTCTCTCTCTCTGACCTGAGTTGGTTCATCATTTTTCTGAGTGAACCCGTCGAAGATCAAACTGCATCAACAATGGGTCTTTGCAGTTCATGCGAGTCGACATCTGTGGCAACGGCGAAGCTGATATTACAAGATGGGAGATTACAAGAATTTTCGTACCCAGTTAAAGTCTGGTACGTGTTGCAAAAGAACCCATCTTGTTTCATTTGTAACTCGGACGAAATGGACTTTGACGACGTTGTTTCGGCGATTGGTGACGAAGAGGAGCTTCAACTGGGTCAATTGTATTTTGCTCTGCCGTTGAGTCGGTTGAATTACCCACTCAGGCGGAGGAAATGGCGGCATTGGCGGTGAAAGCGAGCTCTGCATTGACGAAAAGTGGTGGTGAGAAATGTGGGTGTCGTCGGCATAGTTTTTCTCCGGTGTTGTTAACCGGAGAGAAGGGTGGTAGGTCATCGAGAAGAGTGGCTGATGTCTGTGGTACTGGGTTGAGATCAAGAGGGAGGAGTAGCGCTGCTGGTGGCGGCGGTGGAATAAGACGGAATTTTGAAGATAGGTTGAACGCAATACCAGAGTAGGGGTAATTTGGGAATAAAAAAGTCGTTAAAGGTGTAAATAATGAAATGAATCGACATTTATTAAAGAGAGCTACTTCCACGTTCGGCATGTTAACGTTTCTTGTTGACCATTTGGGGCTTGTGTTACAGTTTTGCCCCTATATTGGTTTATAAGGTACAATAATTAGTCACTTAATATTAATTTTTTTCAAAAAATATCTTAATTTAAGATCTCTTCCCATACATTTGGTAAATTTTGAGAACTGAATCAAACTCTTGATCGGATCTTTATCGTTGAGGGCCTTAATACTTCTGCCTTCTAGAGTTTGAATCTCTTCATGAATTCGTAATAAATGAATACGTTATTCTCGTAATGGATATCTGTAAATTGAATTCAACACATTGATTGTTAAATAAAGAGCATTATTATGACTTTTAAATTAACTATAAGGTCTATCAAACATTAACAATAAAATTTGGTGTTGGTCTAATGAAATCATATTATTGTGACAATAAATTAAGTCAAATTTAATAGTATTACCCTAAATAAAAAACACTGCTGATTGTTAAATCAAAAAAAATCCTGGACCTCAGAAGTAACCATTTATAGTGCATTAGGGGCATACAGAGAGTTTTGTTTGAGTTATTTGAAACAAATTCATGCATAGATCCAATTTTTTTTTTTTTAATTTAATGGTCTGACGTGTTCGGGTTAATTTAGATAATCCCTTATATTTTAATAGGAGGTGCAAGTATAATCAAAGAGTATCCAATTTTTTTTTAAATGATTGTAATTATCTTCAAATCATTTATCTATTGGTAAAATGAGTTGTATGCCACTGGATGAATTTGAATTTAATGGTGGAATTGGAGTGGGACATGGTGGAACTTCCAAATCTATATTTTGGAAAATTGAAGTTGTCATTTTTGGATTGCTGCTGCTTTTGTTTTTTTTTTTTACCCAAATCTCATGTTTAGGACTCTTAAGTTTGGGTAAATTCCATTTTGCCTCTTGAATGGTACAAAAAATTTTTAGTTTCTCAATTGAATGATAAATTTTCTTGTATTGCTCTCTTAAAAAAAATAAAAGTGTTACAATGTAGTCCTTCGTCTTATTTTTATTTAGTCATTTATTTATTTTGTGTCAAATCAATCAATTGAAAATCATAAAACAAACGAATGATGAAAAAGAAATAAGATGGTGGACTAAATTGTAATATTTTTTATTCTTTAAAGGAGCAATGTAAAAAAAATTAATCATTCATAGAACAAATTGAAAATTTTTATATCTTTCAAGAGACAAAATAGAATTTTTCCCTCAAGTTTTATTTAAAACTTCGGATAGACTAATATGGTATACCTTGATCACGTAGTAGGGTTTATTCATTGACCAAGTATGACACGTATTATAAGAGAAAGTCAAAAAAGTTAATGTAATGTTTTGGTGTACTGCCTTTTCATATCCTTCTTCACAGTTGGATCGCAGATAGTTTATAAAGTTGTAGTTCAAATTGACTATTTCCACGATCACTTGAATTATTGCATTACAGGACAGTTCAATACATAATAGAGGCGGTGATCGAGAAGTCAATCGTTAAACTTTAATAAAATTTAACTTAATAACACCATTTTATTGTCGTTATCATTGTCATCGGTTACTTGAAAGTCACTACTATTACATACAGAATGGGTCTTTATATTTGGTAGCAACCAACAATTGTGCTTTATGTATAAGGAGAATCGAAATGTCTCTCATTTTATGGGTAACCCACCTTTTCTGCAATGATGTGATTGCTGGTTGGGTAATGCAGTATATAGTTGCCATGCCTAATGCCTCTGCTTCTTTTATCTTGATTACTTTTTTTTGGTAAGGTTAAAAAGTTTGGGGATAGCAAGTAATACCTTATGCCCACATTCAACTTTCGGATCTTAGCAAAGGTATGAAAATAACAAATCCCCAACTACGGGTGCTATTTGGTTAGATCAGCCCGAACCCAAGGGGTATCATTCGAAAATATTTGACACTCGAGTAAAAATTGAAGAAAAGATTCTCGACTCGATTTAAATTCGAGTTGAGATCTTGAATTGTCGAGATTGTGAGTGTTCTTGCTTGAAAAGCTTAAACCTAAAGCAACTGGGTTTTGGAGAGAACCTTCCACTCACTATTGCCATTTTGACATCAACCCGCATTACAGCATCGATACGTTTTGCTAGACATAGAGGAGAATCTAAACAGCTCTAGATATTGAAAAGACAACAGATCTTTTTTCTGTTTTAAGTCATGGGGAACTGTTTACTTTCTTCTTTTTCTGTTTTGGTGCATCCACCGTATATCATCGTCCCCACCCATTTCCAAAGCGTGCTTCTTTGTGTTTTGAAGCTTTTGCCTTATTTCAACCACAAATGATATATCAAGTGATATTAATAACGAGTTATAAATTCAAATATTCTGGATTGAAATTTTGACAATTCTTTTGTGTTAAACTATGAGAAATTTATTTTTTATGAATATACTAATCTCAATGTAAATAACATGTATTTGATCGAATTGGGAAGAAGATTAATCGAAATTGATGATACTCAAAATGATTCTCGAGCAGGAACTCAAGAACAGAGGTCAAACATGGAGGTCAAGTATGCTGAGCTCAGAAAGTCAGAGCTATACAGAGCTCATAAAACTAGAGCTAGAGTTCCCCTCAAGCGAGATAATAAGCTGAAGCAATGAGAAAGCAACTGGATACTACAAAGAACTCGACAGGCGGTTTGAAGTAACACTCAAGGCACAAAATCCTCAACCAACCAATATACTGTCCTAAGATCAAGGAGAATTCCTCGGATAGTTGACGATGATCACGGATCAGATCCCATAGATTAAGGACCACCCCTATAAATATTATTTAACGCCCCTAACAGAGGGGCAGAACCCTAGTATCACATCTTATATTCTGTAAACCTTTTGGTATAGTAAAGAGTGAAGGAAGGAGCGAGAATCTCCATTGAAGAGTGGATTAGCCAAACTCCCGAGCTGGTGAACCATTATATTTCTACTATGTTAATCCCCCAACTTCCCAACAATTCTTAATAACATTCCCTCGATCTAGTAGCTCAGATCCCAATAATTCTAATATTATTTCTTTCATTTACTCGTTATCATAAAATTGCATCATGTTGAAATACGCCATCAGTTTGGAGCCATCTGTGGGAAATGACTGTTCCTGTTATAAATAAACTGATCTTTCAGTGACTGATGATATCAACGCAAAACATGAGTCGAAGTCAGACAAATCCACCACGGATGCAATATCAACAAGAAGCTACTAATAGCAGACAACCTGAGAACATCCAAGAGACCAATTCACCCGTGGGGGTCTCTCTATGAATAACGAGATGGAGGCCCTTCGCCTCATCAATCAACGCTTGCTAAAACAAAACGAAGAACTCTTAAAGCTCTTACAACGCTCACAGGAAGTACGACAAGCTCAAGAAGGTCAGAACAACCCACCACCTAGGGAGCAACCACACCTCGACCCCCTCAGGGAAGTCAATGAAGTAGGGGAAAACAGCCACACCATGGGACCAAAACCTCGCATACCCCCTAGGAATGGACACAACGAAGAAGTACAAAGTCAGAATAACGGGGGCCAGAGGAACGATTTTTTCCCCTATTAACAGGAAATGAGAGAACGGTACTGGAAGCAGCGCTTCTAGGGTATCCAGCAAGAACTCAGCCACATGAAGGAAGCCGTGAGAGGCAAGGCTCCAGTTACGATGGATGCCTTGGTATAATAGATTGAATCTCCGTTCACCACTGGCATGCTGCAGTTTTCCCTCCCTCTAAAATTTAGAGTACCGCAGATGAGGCTTTTGATGGAACAAAGGATCCCGTAGATCACCTCAACACCTACAAAAACCAGATGGAGTTGCATGGATACCAGAATCCAGTGCGCTGCAGAACTTTTGCCATCACGTTGAAGGGCTCAGCCCTAACATGATTCAATAGGCTCCCCCCAGCCTTGATATCCTCCTTTAAGGAGCTATCCATATCCTTTCTGTGTCACTTTATAGGAGCTTAAATGTACAGAAAGCCGAGTTACCACTTGCTAAATGTGAAACAGGGACCCTATGAGAATCTCAGATCCTATGTTCAAAAGTTCAACCCGGAATCGCTAAAAATGGACATCCCAGATGAGAAATTTGCCATTACTATATTTATAGCTGGTTTGTGTGTCCAATCTAAAGACCTGATGTTCTCCATCTCAAAAAATTCCCAGGCGAGCATGGCCGAAATATTGACTAAGGCGAAAAAATACATAAACGACGAAAAAGCTCTGCTCTAAAAAGTGGGGAGCTCATCCATGCAAAAAGATAAAGGGAAAGAAGAGAAAAAAAGGGACCGAAGTCTCAAAAAGAGAGAGAGAGGACGAGATAGGTCCCCAAGAAAAGACAGAGATCGCTCCCCCAAAATAAGGGGAGACATCAGAAATCGTCTGGGATCACCTCATTTGGAGTTACAGCCGAGATACGCACCTCGACAGATTCCCCCACTCACCACAACAATATCGCAAATTTTGTATGAAGTACAAAATGAAAAATTCCTGAGGTGGTCACCTCGGATAAATGCGGACCCGACAAAAAGGGACCCCTCAAAGTACTGTGAGTACCACAGGGACCATGGTCATCATACTGATGACTGCATTCAGTTGAAGAAGGAGATAGAATTCCTGATCCAATGAGGGAAGTTGCATCGTTACATAGCCCAGGAGAATCAGAATCGAGCCCCACCACCTCCACCACCTCAGCAGCAGGCTCTTGCGTAGCACCAACAACCCCTAGGAGAGATCAGGGTAATATCAGGGGATTTTGCAGGAGGCGGGGAATCTAGTTGAGCCAGGAAAGCCCACCTACGCATAATCAGAGCTGGTGAGGCTTTGGAGGTGTACGCTGTATCTAAGGCACCACGACTGAGCTCAGACATCACATTCTCAGATGTAGACTTGGAAGGATACCAACACCCCCATGATGACCCGCTAGTGATAAGGGCTGTTATGGCTAACAAAAATGTTCACCGAGTTCTGATAGATAACGAAAGCTTAGCAGATATCATATTTGCTTCCGCATTTGACAAGATGAGCATAGGAAGGGAAAAGTTGGAGCCCGTGAATGCTCACCTGTTGGGATTTACAGGAGAACGGGTGTTGCCACTGGGCTCAATCCAGCTTGTGCTCACTATGGGAGCCCTTCTGCCAGGCAATCACTAAAATAAGATTCCTAGTGGTTGATGCCCCCTCTGCATACAATATGCTGCTCAGGAGACCTTCTCTCAATGCAATGAAGGCCATCCCCTTGGCCTATCATCTGGTCATGAAATTCCCTACGAAAAATGGAGTTGGAGTGGTCCGAGGAGAGCAACGGGTTGCAAAGGAATGTTACTTGACTTCGATGAAGCAGAAAGAAGTCAAAAACATACGACTAGATGAGCTGGACATGAGGGACGAACTGGGCACCAGGCCAACACCAACAGAAGAATTGGAGCCAATTTAGCTTGATGGAGAGCCAGAACATCTCGTCTACATTGGGACTAAATTGAGTAGAGAGGTTAGGGACCTTCTCATCCTGTTCCTAAAGGAGAATATGGGGGTGTTCGCTTGAAAACAAGAAGACATGGAAGGCATTGACCCCTCGGTTATCATTCACAAGCTGAGTGTGAATCCTACCTGCAAGCTTGTCAAGCAGAAGCAAAGGATTTTTGCCCCAGAGCGTCAGAAGGCAATCAATGAGGAGGTTGGCAAGCTTCTTCACACCAGAGCTATCAAGGAAGTAGATTACCCTACCTGGTTGGCTAACGTGGTTCTTGTCAGGAAAACCAACGACAAATGGCGACTCTGCATAGACTTTACTGATCTCAACTGAGCATGTCCTAAGGATAGTTTTCCTTTACCCCGAATCGATTTAATAGTGGATGCCATTGCTGGGTACGAACTCCTCAGCTTTATGGATGCTTTCTCAGGTTATAATCAGATCAGGATGGATCCAATCAACTAGGAGAAGACCTCTTTCGTGACTGAGGAGGGGACTTACTGTTATCAGGTTATGCCTTTTGAGTTGAAGAACGTGGGAGCTACCTACCAGCGTCTGGTGAACTGAATGTTCCAAAGGCAAATTGGAACATCCATTGAGGTCTATATCGATGACATGCTGGTGAAGTCATTGAAGGCAGAACTCCACATTGCACACTTAGCAGAATCGTTTCAGGTCCTTAAGGAATACAAGATAAAACTAAACATTGCCAAATGTGCCTTTGGAGTATTTGCGGGAAAATTTATGGGTTTCATAGGAAACAGTAGAGGGATAGAGGCTAATCCCAAAAAAGTTAAGGCAGTCCTAGACATGCAGCCACCATCTAACGTAAGGAAAATCCAACGCCTGAAAGGGAGAATAGCAGGCTTGGGATGCTTTGTGTCCAGATCAAGCGACAAGTGCCAACCTTTCTTTCAAGTCCTAAAAAAGGCATTCCATTGGGATACTCGATGTGAAGAGGCATTTAGGGCTCTAGAGGTTTACCTGAGTTCCCTACTTCTGCTGGCAAGCCCCTTGGAAGGGGAGGTACTTACTCTATATCTGGCTGTTTTAGATTTCTCGACCAGCACAACTCTGGTGAGGGAGAGAGACAGAGCTCAGCAGCCGGTCTACTACTGCAGTAGAGCTTTGAAGGAGGCAGAGGAGAGATACCCAAAAATGGAGAAACTAACTTTGACTTTGGTAACCATAGCCAGGAGACTTAGACCATACTTCCAAGCGCACACCATCGAGGTACCAACAGAGCAGCCGATGAAGCAAGTGCTACATAAACCAGAGTCCTCAGGAAGGCTAGTAAAATGGGCTATAGAGCTCAACGAGTTTGATATTAGGTTAAAGCCAAGAATTGCAGTCAAAGGACAGATTTTAGCATACTTCATTGCAGAATTCATGATACCAAAACCTTTGGAGACCACGAAGCTGGTACTCGACCTCCCCACATGGAAACTTTTAGTAGATGGAGCCGCCAATACTCAGGGGAGCGGGGTAGACTTAATCTTAACCTCCCCAGATGGAGTAGATGTCGAATACGCACTCAGATTTGGGTTTAAGGCTTTAAACAACGAGGCAGAATACGAGGCTGTCATAGTTGGGCTCAACCTTGCCCATTCAATGGAGGTAGAACAGTTGGAGATCTGCAGTGATTCTCAACTAGTAGTAAAGCAGATAGAAGATTCTTACGAGACTAGAGGCAAAAAAATGGTGCTTTACATCAGGAAGGTACAGGAGCTGATCAAGAAGTTTGTACGAGTCCAGATTAGACACATCCCAAGAGTTGAAAACTCACGAGCAGACGCCCTGGCGAGGCCGGCAACAGCTTTTCAGGAAAGTTTGGACAGATTAATTCTGGTGGAGCACCTAGCTGAACCATCTATATGTAGAGAAGATGAAGACGTGTTGCCTGTGCACACCTCATCAAGCTAGATGGACCCCATCATTGGATATCTCAAGGATGGAGCTTTGCCAAAAGATCCCAAAGAGGCTACAAAGCTAAGATCTAGATCAGCTAGTTTTCTCTTTTGCAGGGAAGTTTATATAAGCAAGGTTTCTCAATACCTCTCCTTAAATGCGTGGAAGCCGAAGATGCCAATTACATACTTAGGGAGACCTATGAGGGGGTCTGTGGTAACCACATCGGAGCTCGGGCTCTAGCGAAAAAGACGCTACGACAGGGGTATTATTGGCCCACCATGCTCACGGATGCCACTGACTTGGTCAGAAGATGCAAGGTTTATCAATTGCATGCTAATATCCCCCATTGCCCTCCAGAACTCTTAACTTCAGTAATAAGTCCATGGCCTTTTCAGCAATGAGGATTAGACATACTTGGGTCGCTTCCTACAAAATGAGACAGTGTAAGTTCGCCATAATAGGGGTAGACTACTTCACCAAATGGGCAGAGGTAGAGCCTTTGGCCACGATTACGGAGCAGAAAGTCCAGAACTTCACATGAAAGTCAATAATCTGCAGGTTTGGTATTCCTAGGGCGATCGTCTCCGATAATGGGAAATAATTTGACAACCCGAAGTTCAAAAATTTCTACACTGAGCTAGGGATTAAGAATTACTTTTCAGCTCTAGCCCATCCTCAATCCAATGGGTAGGCAGAGGTCACCATCAAAACCATAAAAGCAACCCTGAAAACTAAATTAGAAGGTCTAAAAGGTAAATGGGTGGAACACCTCCCAGAAATACTATGGGCTTACAGAACAACTGTCAGGTCAGTGACTCAGGAAACACCGTTTGCTTTGGCCTTTGGAATCGAAGCAGTGGCACCAGTCGAGATTGGACTTCCATTCCCCCGAACTGAGTTTGGCAACGAAGGGGACAATGATGAGTGCTCATTCTATTGAGTTTGGATCTCATAGAGGAAAAGAGGGATGTAACTTTGCATCGTATCAAAAGTTATTAGAGGAGGACAGCCAGATACTATGACAAGAAGGTCAGACGAAGGAGTTTCAAGGTGGACGATCTAGTGCTCAAAAAACTTCTGTTGGCAAGGAAGGACCCGACTCACGGGAAGCTGGGGGCAAATTGGGAAGGTCTGTACATCATCTCAAAGGTGATAAGGCCGGGAAATTACGAGTTGCGAATCGAGGAAGGGAAACTCCTACCTCATTCTTGGAATGCGGAGCATCTTAAGAGATTTTTTCTGTAAGCTTCTTCTGTAATCTGATTGTTCTCAATAAAATTGCATGTCTTTATTTTCTCCCTGTGAAATTGCCTAAAAATGAGTTCAATAGCTCACGATGAACTCCTAAGTTCATAGGAATGAGCTCAGAAGCTCACGATGAACTCTTAAGTTCATAAAAATGAGTTTAATAGCTCACGATGAACTCCTAAGTTCATAGGAATGAGCTTAGAAGCTCACGATGAACTCTTAAGTTTACAAGAACGAGCTCAATAGCTCATGATAAACTCCTAAATTTATAGGAATGAGCTCAGAAGCTTATGATGAACTCCTAAGTTCATAGGAATGAGCTCAAAATCTCACGATGAACTCTTAAGTTCATAAAAACGAGTTCAATAGCTCACGATAAACTTCTAAGTTCATGAAAATGAGCTCAGAAGCTCACGATGAACTCTCAAGTTCATAAAAATGAGTTCAATAGCTCACGATGAACTCCTAAGTTCATGAAAACGAGCTCAGTAGCTCATGATGAACTCCTAAGTTCATAAAAATGAGCTCAATAGCTCACGATGAACTCTTAAGTTCATAAAAACGAGTTCAATAGCTCACAATGAACTCCTAAGTTCATAGAAATGAGCTCTGAAGCTCACGATGAACCCTTAAGTTCATGAAAACGAGCTCAATAGCTCATGATGAACCCCTAAGTTCATAGGAATGAGCTCAGAAGCTCACGATGAACCTTTAAGTTCATAAAAATGAGCTCAGTAGCACTCAATGAACTCCTATGTTCAGCACAACGAGCTCGGCCACCTACAGTGGGGAGTTTAAAAAGAAAAACTCTTTTAGAAGAAGTTGCAGAACCATGAGGTCTACAAGTCCAACATCCTAAAAAACACAGACAGTTTCCAAGTCCAGAATTGAACTCGGCAGCCTTATTCCCATTAAAGATAAAGCTGTGCCAAACACCCCAAGCCTTCAAGAATAAGGTCGTTTTAAGCTTCATGCCTCTCAGTTCACCACAACCTAAGTTCGGCTGCATAAACCTATAGAATCGTCAAAGCCAGCATGAAACGCAGGGAGCAGTTGGTGATGATATTTACCACTTACTCTCATCCAATATGCTCAAGTATAAAACTCCCAAAGCATTCTTGCTTTAAGAAGAGCTCAGTACTCCTTAAAACAAGGGGGACAAGGGAAGACTAAAGTAAAAACGCATAGCTAGAGCACAACTAAAGATGAAAATTCAAAGGCATAGTCTCATAGGGGTCAGTGTACTGTAACTGCAGTTCAGAAAGTTGTGAGTCAGCTGTACAACTCAAAACCAGAGAAGTTACATTTTCAAAATGAGCTCATAGTTACAAATTTTTGATCATATTTTAAAATAAAATCCTAAGTCTCTGAAGGTGGATTTGGGGAAGGGTTCTGTAGTTTAGAAGTTGAAATTTCGACAACGTGAGCAGATTGGGAGCCTGGGAGCTCGATAGAAAAAGTAGCTGAAAAATCTGAAACCTCTACCGGGGAAGGGGATGGAACCTCGGTAGTCGATATCATTGTAGGTCCTGGAGCAGGTAGAGAAAGAGGAATCTTAGGAGTTGTTAAGGCAGGAATCTCGACCTCTGCTGAAGATGAGCTCAGGGCCAGTGCCTCGGAGACGAGGTCGGCTGAGAAGGAAGTAACCTCAGGAGTAGGAGGGGGAACATTGTTGAGCTCAGAGTCGGCCGCCTGTCCTCAACGAGGGGATCAAAATTGAAATCCAGTTCAGGGTAGATCTCTTCAGCCCTGTCCTGAAAAGCAAGCTACCCAGAGGCCCACTGAGTTGTGACATCATCAGCCAGTTTGGCAATTAAGCAATCTTTTTCCTTGACAACTGCCCTCGCCATCTCGAGTTCGTTCCGGAGGACGTCACTCGTCTCCCGCAATAATGTCATATTCTCTCTTCATAGTTTGAAAGGAACTTACAGCTTTGAGAGACTCCCGGCTGGCTCTGAGCCAATCGTTTGTTTTTTGCTTAAGTTCCCCTGAGGTTTTTCTGAGCTCTTCCTTTGTTTTCTTAAGTTCCTCTTTGCAGCTCTTTCCCTCGCGTGCAATCTTCTCCCTCACATCTTCCAGACTCCTATTTAAGGAGGTCTACTTCTCCACCTGCTTCTGCAAGTCCTGCACTTGGGCCTTAAGGTCATTGTTCTCAAAGGATAGTTTGGTAACCTTGAGTTCAAAAGCCTTGGAAGCTTTAACTGAACCTTCCATGGATTGGATCCTCTTCAATAGCCCGCTAACATGGAGGGCAATCTGAAAGTGAGAAAAGGTCAGATGAGAAAGAGCAAAATGAATAAAACATGTATGCACATAAAACATAAAACTTATAAAGGTAGCAGCAAAAAGAACAGTAGATATAGAGCTCCCAAGAGGCATGGTGGAAGCTCGCTGAATGTCAAATTTGGGGAGAATGGAAGCAATTGCCTTTGTAGCTCTTTTCACATTATCAATCAAAGAACTCGAGCTTGCTTCTACATTCCCCATTTCTCCATGCTTACATATCCCAAGAGCCTTCTAAGGAGGCCCCACAGTTCGGCAAAAAGGGATGGATCCAGGCAAGAGGTAAGAAATCGTCTCCAAAAGTTTCTCGACTTCACCTGAAGAGGGAGGGGTGGAGACCAAGCTTAGGTCAGGGACCTTACCAGAGGAGGGCAGTCCCGTCTTCTGAGAAAAGGAGCTCTTTGCAACCTCCAGAAAGCCAAAAGAGGATTGGGGCCCCATTTGAGTTACAGAGGATGATTCCAATCTCGGAGCTTTGACTTCAAAAATTGGATCACCCCCTGGGCTAACCTCAACCTTACGTTTGCTTCCAGCCCGAGTCCTCTTCATCATAGATAATTTATCAAAGCGATCCTTCGCAATAGGCTCCATTAAGGAAGAACCTGAAAAAATCGAGAAAGAACCTTCAAAAAAAAAAAAGAAAAAAAATGGGGAATGAGAAGAGGTAAAAGGCAGGGGCAGAGGTGAAAGGGGCAATACCTGTCAATTCCTCAGCACTAATGGCAGAAAGAGGAGATGTATTTTCTACTCTCACTTTAGGAGGACTAAACCCAAGCCACACAAGGACTTGAGGTCGGATTAGCTCTGAATATCTCTCCAATTTGCAATTCGCCAAGTTCCTTAGGACCTTTTCATCTGCAGCACTGAGGTCTGGCCGAATGCCTGAGAAATGAAACCAGCTAAGCAAGGTTAGCCTAAGGAAAAGCTAGAACTTATTCCAACTTCCATAAAAAGAAGCTCACCCAAGTTGTCAGGGACAGACCACCCCCGAGGGACGGGAAGAGTGTCCGTCACGTCGGCAGGATTGAACTCCCATTCTCCCCCCCACACAAAAAAAAATAAATTTTTCCAACGTTTGTGGGAGCTCGGGAGATCAGAGATAAGAACCTTGGCTTTCACTCGTTTAGAGATGTACAAAAAGCCATTTTTGATGAAGGGATGCAGGGGAAAGCAGAGGCCGTTCTCAAAAGCAGCCAAGAAAAAGCACACCTTTTTAGGGATAAAGGAATCGTATAAGGTAAACATATCCGGATTCTAGAACTGGAGGCCTTGAGGAAACCCAAAGCGGGCAGTCAGCACCTTCGTGTAAGAAGGAACGATGTCACTACACCCAATGAGCTCGGAGGCCCTGGGGGCAGCAACACCACCCTCAGCATTGCCTGAAATTCCCACACCACTTACTTTGGTTTTGCCTTTGTTGGGAGATTTCAAGGCAAGAGGAGGCTCCTCAGTGCCTCTCTCGACATTGACAGAATCCACTCAAGGGAAATCATCTATCTCTAACCCCACATCCCCCAGGTCAGAATCTTCCTCAGTGGACCCATCTTTCATTAGCGAAACGGATGAGCCTGTGACTTCAGATGAAACAGATATAGCTGGACAAGAATAAGGAAGTTTAAAAGACCTATAAAAAGGGGGGACCTCAGAGAAACACTCTTTGAGAGCCCAAGGAGCAAGACACCAAAAACTAATGGCAAAAATCCTAACTGTGGAGTAAGGGTCCAAGAAGAGAGGAAGACGAGACAGGGAAATACTTCGGCTCCTAGAGTAGTAGAATCGAAAGGCTCAAAAATGCCAAAACCACCTCAGACTTGAGGGATCTAGGGCAAGGAGCAGGGAAAGAAAGGAAAAAACGTACCTAACCGTGAATTGGTGACGGATTAAAACTCGAGGAGGGGATTCGAAACAAAATCACGCTAAGCCTCCAAGTCAAAATTGGGGAAACCGTCCCACAAAGAAAACCCTAAAACCAGTGGCAGAATGGGAAAGATGAAGTCGTGAAAGGATAAGGAAGCCAAAATGGATCTGTAAAGTGAGGAGAAAGTCGGTGATCCAGGGGTATTTAAAGCTAATGGTACCATGGGCCTCGAAATGGGCAACGTGCACAAGGAACAAGGAAGAAAACGATTACTGACAACCGCTTTAAAAAAAATAATAATAAATATATATTCCCACGTAAATTTTGAAGTCGCTGATTGGGAAACCATTACTGTTACATCCTAAGTTCAGCCCTTGCCCAAGCCAACTCGGCCAAGAGCTGGGAGGCAACTGATGATACTCAGAATGATTCTCGAGTAGAAGCTCGGGAATGGAGGTCAAACATGGAGATCAGGTATGCTGAGCTCAGAAAGTCAGAGCTATGCAGAGCTCAGAAAACTAGAGCTAGAGCTCCCCTCAAGCGAGATAATAAGCTGAAGCAATGAGAAAACAATTGGATACTACAAAGAACTCGACAGGCGGTTTGAAGTAACACTCAAGGCACAAAATCCTCAACCAACCAAGATACTCTCCTAAGATCAAGGAGAATTTCTCAGATAGATAGCGAGAATCACGGATCAGATCCCATAGATTAAGGACCACCCCTATAAATACTGTGTAACGCCCCCAATAGAGGGGCAGAACCATAGTATCACATCTTATATTATGTAAACCTTTTGGTATAGTAAAGAGTGAAGGAAGGAGCAAGAATCTCCATTGAAGAGTGGATTAGCCGAGCTCTCGAGCTGGTGAACCACTATATTTCTACTGTGTTAATCTCTCAACTCCCCAACAATTCTCAATATCATTCCCTCGAGTCTAATAGCTCAGATCCCAATAATTTCAATATTATTTCTTTTATTTATTCGTTATCATAAAATTGCATTACGTTGAAATACGCCATAAATAAATGTATATAAGTTAATCTGAACATATCTGACCGCTAGGGAAAAAAAAAAAGAAGAAGAAGCTTGCCTTACTTGGCATTTAGCTTTGATCGGACCATTTAATTAAGTCACACATCTTCCACTAGTTTTGTTTTTAGGGTTTAGGGTTTATCTTGGTACTCTATCTAGACCCCTAGATTTTTTTTCCCCTATTTTTAAAGTTCTAAGTGTAATTTTTCCTCCACTTCTCGTTAACTATGATTTGTGTCTCACATTATCTCTTCTGTCATATTTCTTACATTAATCTTCAATCATAATTATTAGTTTTATATTATTCCAATAATTTGCTTATGTTCCCCCAAGACCATGTAATATTTTTTTTGTTCAATCGTCAAGTGTGTTCAGGTCAATTTACGCTTATTTCGATAAATTTATTTTATTTTGTCCCAACATTTGAACAATTTTCCCGCAAAAGTTTGTGTTTGGGATACCGTGAAAGCAATTTTAGTATTTAACAGCAACATGAGAAATTCAATAAGATAAGTAGTAAAGTGAAATGAAGGAGATAGTTTTTTTTTGGTAAGTGGAGGAGATAGTTGAGGGTTGGAGAATAATACTTCTTTTTTCAGACTGTATATGGGTAATGTGAAACCAAGTAATTGAGGGGGTAACAAAGGAAAGTAATAATTAAAAGAGCAAAATGAGATAGATGACATAATTAAGGGGGTCAGAATGCAATATTCCCTTATATAGACTATTTAAGGTCTGGTTTTTTAGGTAGTTCTACAAGCCTATATATGCTCTAGTAGTGTATAGGAGGACTGTAGCCTATAACTAGGGTCGTTTATCAAATCGAGTTATTAGAACTCGGCTCAAGTTCGGCTCGTTTTTAGTTCATTCAAGTTTAGTTCGTTTTTTAAACGAGTCGAATTTGAACAATTTTTTAAACTCATTCGAAAACGAGTCTGATAAGCTCGATTCAAATTCGACGTACTCGACTTGTTTATATGTAAATACTCAAGCTCGAAACGGGTTTGGCTCATTTTAGGCTCGGGTTTGGTTCGATTAAAAAAATAAACTTTTTAGGTCGCTCGAGCTCAGTTGTGTTCGGCTATCAGTCTTACCTATAAGTCTCCTCTTCGATAGCAATTGGCAACTCCTATCATTTTCCATATGTTAATGCCTTGAAATTCAGAATTCATTATTTTGGTTCATATTTATATGTAGGACTGGTAATTGAGCGTGTGTGGTCGAATCAAAGGTATATACGAGCTCACTCTTCTTATAAAATTGTGGTATCCTTTGGGACCCAATTCCATAGAGTAAATTTGGCCTATATATGCCCATGTAGAATTTCTTCCTCAACCAATGTGGGATTGATGTCAAATCCCACATTGGACTACCTTTATTTCCACAATTCAATAAGGTCACTTTAGAGCCTATTTTCTCATTACATTATTCTCCTCACGGAGTAGAATATGAACTCAAAAAATTTACTCGAAACAACAAACGGGTCCCACTTTAATTTAGGCTTAAAGTCGGCCAAAAATTTAATTTTTACACTTATGGTCCAACAATCTATATAATAAAGTAGAATGAAGTTTGAATCCAAAAGATAAAGAGAGGTCTAGATAATTTTGAAACAAAATATAAACACGTCCAACGGACAACGTAATCCCAACATAAAAGACGGTTCAGATCATCTCAAAAATTTTGATCTAATAGTCTATAATTAGTCCTGAATTTCTTTTCCTGCCCATGAAGAAACCTCTTATCATAAGACTTTACAATCCTATCTCTCATACGTCTCTATCTTAAATTTGAAAAAAAAATACAATAACAACTTAAATTGAATTCATTTTAAATTAAATGATCTAAATGTTATATGTTAATAGTGTATTGTTTGTACATTGATTTATGTTGGTTTTGTTTAATTTTTAATTTTACGATAAAATTTTGCATAAAATTAAAAATATTTCTATTAAATACACATAAAATACATAATATCTATAAGTTTAGTGCTTCTTTTTCAAAGTTTGACAATTTAACATTTGACCCTAATAACCGTATACACCGTCACTGCAACACAAAAATCAGTACCCAAATAGACAATGTCACAATTTTTGGATATGTAAGTTATTTAGTATATCGATTTTTTCAAAACCTTTGGTATAATCTTTCATTAAAAACCATTATATATTTATTATATAATTTTTCATCCTTTTTCTTACAAACTGATTCACACCTAGAATACACTGTAAGTAGATCTTCTTATCACGCATCTTAGTACCGATGGTTGATGTTTATTTCTTACTTTTTATCAATCAATGAAGTTTAAATTGTATTTATAATCCATAAATAAAATCATTAAGTTATTATTCAGACAAAAAATAAATCACTATTATATGAAAACCTATAGTTCTCAGAAAATTAAAAAAAAATTCACAGCCCAAGTTAATCAGTAATTAAAAAAAATAAGTTACTAATACAAAAAAAAATAAGATATCAATTGTACCAACAAAAAATATTTAAAATCAATCTAATTGTTATGTGTTGAAATTATTCAAACATCCTATTTTTGTATGTTTAAATTTTATAAGTAACATAATACCTTCAGGCACGAGCAATGACTAGTAAGTATATATATTCGATCCATATGGTTAGGTTTGTCAATTGTGCTGAGTGTTAATAGGATCATGTCAAAAAATGCTTTATGTATATCCGATTCATTTATTAAAAGAATCGTGTCATATCAGATTTATGCCATGTATTAATTGTGTACAACTGATATATAAATGAATCTTATTGTGTATTATTTTTTATTGGTTTCACTCATATCTAATTCGTTTATTAATTATCATGTTAAGTACACTCTATTACAAATAGGGGTGGGTTAAGAAAGATCTAAATATACTAATTTTGTGTCTTGTCATGTTAATAAATTATGTCATATTTTAACACTCTTACTTGTGGTCCACCCACCAAGATTTAGTAAAATATTATCTTACTATTGCTATAACAATATTCTATCTATAGTAAAATTGTCAACCACTTCAACTCTTTCTTTAAAATATGCAAGGGAAAGTTAACAAAATAATTTTACCATTCCACCTTAGTCTCAATTCCAATTCTTCGTTCACTGAATAAAGTTATAGAGATATTCCCTCTTACAGAAAAACCCTAATATGTCATCATAAGGAGAGGAAAAATAGGAGAGAGAGTGAAAGTGAGAGAAAAATAAGGGGAGATAAATGAAAAATTAAATAAAATCTTTACATATTTCAAAAAAAATAAATTATCAATGTGAGAGATAAATAGATAGAGAGAAAATAGGAAAGAGACAATGAAAGAGTAATGGAGTAAAAATGACATTTTAGTCTTTTTTTCAAAAAAAAAACAGTTAGGACCAAATAAGTTTTGTTACCTTAGTTTAACTCAATTAAGTTTAAATTTTTGTACAGACTTCAAAAATTCCCTTTTTTGAAACCCCAACTATATATCCTATAAAAGAGAATTTTATCATCTCAAGAGTATTGGTCTCTAATATATTTATAATAAGTATATAGATTCGATATATGTGATGAAGCTTGATAATAACTAGAAGAAATTTCAAGATTGAACTCAGGAGTTGAGGTCAAGAAGGGAGTTCAGCCAAGAGAGCCTGAACTCAGAGGTCGAAACATGGGGCTCCCTTGACCTGCACCCGAAGAAGATGAATGGAAGACAACTAGCAACCACAACGCTCCCCCTCAACGGCAGTAATTGTCAATCTAGGCGCCAGATCCTCAACCGCCTAAACCATCGCCCGGAATCAAGTAAGATGTTACGAAAGGAAGGCAAAGATCTCACCACAGACCCCTTAGAATTAGGGACTAGGATATAATTACTGTACAGTGTCCTCACTTCGAGGCAAGCAATAAAAAGAGTGTCAAGAATACTACGTAATCTCATCATCTTCAATAACAGTTTCTAGGAGCAAGAGACTCCCTTGAAAGTGGATTAGCCGAGTTCGCGAACTGATGAACCATTATAAACACTCTGTGTGATCCCTTCCCCCTCCCCCCATTATCCAAAAATTCCTTAGAGCCTTGAAGCTCAGATTGAATCAAACCTCATCATTCAGTGTACTTTTAATCTACTGCATGGCTCATTTGTGATAAGAACACCATCAAAGCCTGTCAATCGTGTGGGTGAAATAGGTTCATGTCGAGTGTTAACAGGTTTGTGTCGCAAAATATTTTATTTATACCCGATTCGTTTATTAATTCAAATCTAATGAATCATGTCATAGCGGGTTCATGTCTTATATGAACTGTGTATAACCGATATATAAACAAGTCTTATTATATTTTTCTTTTGATTGACTTCACTCGTACCCGATTCGTTTATTAATCGTATAATGTCAAGTCCACTCGATTGCTAAACAGGATGGCTTAAAGAAAACTCAAACATATTAATTTCGTGTCGTGTCATGTTTGTGTTGTATTAACGAATTGTGTAATATTTCATGGTCCACCCACCAAGATTTAGTAAAATATTATCTTACTCTTTCTATGACAATATTCTCTCTACATTTCTTTATTTTATGCAAATGAAAGTGAACAAAATAATTTTATCATTCCAGCTCACTCCCAATTCCCATTCTTTGTTCACTGAATAAACTTTATAGAGATAGACTCTCTTACAGAAAAATCCTAATATGTCATCATAATGAATTCTATGATAAAAAAAAATTGTCTAGCACAAGTTTGACAAAAAAAAAAAAAAATCATTAGATATGCATAAAAAAACAATTTATTTTTTTACTATATTTGTTCATATAAAATATCTTATTATATTTTTGTTCATATAAATTTTAAATTTCCGATGCATAAAAAAATACTCCCTAATGTGCATTGGAAATTTAAATTTTAAATTTATGATGCATAAAAAAATACTCCCTAATATGCATCAGAAATTTAAAATTTAAAATATAAATCTACTACACGTTGTTGGTGTAAGGGGTAGAAATCGCTACGGGATTTCAGCCCTCCACTCGAAGGATTTTGGTTGACCTGGGGGCACCGAGTCCCATTAGCCTTTACCTCTCTTTTCTAATAGGACCCTTTCTAAAGGCAATCCCACATCGGAAGAGAGTTGGGGTATCCCACACACCTTTCCTTTATTGATAAACTGAATGACAAGCTTGGGAGCATTTATTTGCCTCCAGTATCTCTAACCATCGATCAATATGATCCATGAACAGTCTTTCTTGTGGGAAAAGGGTAGTACTGCAAGCCATTTGGTGGGATCCAATGACGGAAAAAAAAAACTATAAAGATAAAGTATCAAAGATGTAAAAATCCAAAAGAAAGGCTCCTGCATATATAACCAAAGTATAAAATGAGCCCTCTAAGTCCAGACAAAACAGTATTGTCATAACACCAACTAAATCGCATCACCATAACATGTTTTCCTCTATATTTTTCTTGAAATTGGACAAAAGATTCTCATACCATGAGCCAGAGCCTACTACAATAGTTGCTCTCGATATAGCCCGCAAAAACACCAAAGAGATGACACATAATCCCACTGTACCAGTGAAAGCCAAAGACCACAAAATGGTTAGAACAGGTGTGGTTGTGATTCAGAGGGTGCCTTTGACAGAGAATGTATGTCAGGCATTTGATAGAACAGCTTGTGGGCATTTGAACGAAGAGCAAAACCAAACAAATAGAGGCAAGGAGACAGACATACTCTTCTTTTTTTGTCTTAACCATTTATGCATCCAATTATAAAATATGCAGACACATGATGTAAATGCGAACACTCCCTGAAGCGACTGTATGTGCGTGGCTGTAAATGCAATTCAAGCAAAAGTGACTGTGTGTGCGAACACTGCCTATAATGCAGTCCAAGCAAAAGTGAAAACAGATGTGTGTGTGTAGCACTCCATCATGAATTAATGCATTGTCAGACATTACATTATGATAGAAAATTATTTTATATCAGAAAAGAGAGCTATCTTCTAGTTATTTTAAATATAGGTGACAGAAATACTTCTTGTAGCACTCCATCATAGATTTTCACCAATGCAGGTACAGCCACTTGAGTGGCTTGTAATGCAATGAAAAAACATGCTGCTTCACGAAATTAACCACAACAGAAAATAGCCGCTTACCTAGTCTTCCTCAGCACCACAATTACTCCTGCAAGATCAAGATTTTGATTCCAAATTTGAAGCCTCTCTATTTTCTTGAGTCTCCCTCTTTGCAAGAAATGAATCTACCATATTTAGATGAACAGTCAATGAGGACGCTTATGAAAATAAATACTCATAGACATCAGTGAACCTGAACAAACACACTAAGAAAATAAACCATTAGTGAAGATTGTGCGAAACCAGAATTTATTCCCATCATTCTACATAAATGATGAAAATATGAAGTTTGAAGGGAAAAAGAAGAAGCATCGAAGAAGTATAACTAAAAGTGAACAATAAATAACAGGAATTTGTGTGATTCCATAGAAGTAATATTCAAGCAAAATAGAGAAGTGCTATAGCAAATAGATAAAAGCCCTCAATCGATAGGCTTCAAAGCTGAACTCTTAAGCCAGTGAACAAATGATGTATAGCAGATGAATTCAAATTTCAGCCATGTTTATTACACAGGAACTCATACTTGAAACACCATGGTCTAAAACATTTCTACCACATCCACTTGAAGGTGAAAAACAAAAGCAAAAAATAATTTTGCAGGAGAAACAGAATCAAAAGCATAAAAATCAATTATCATCTGAATTAACAAAGATGGCACATACAAACAATAAAAAGCTCAACCCACAGCTCAGCCATTATACCCAAAAAAGATACAATAATTACACTCAAATAAGTTCAATTCGCCATGATCTCAAGAAGCACTTACGGACCAGTAAATCCTCTCCACTTCTTTGCCTGGATGCTGAATCACCACCGTCGCTGCCTCCGTCGTTTGACAATTCCCCATTTCTCACCTTTATGATCCACACACAACACACCGAGATATGATCAAATCAAAATCCCCTGCTTCAATATTGTTTGTTTCGGTTTCTGAAATTAAAGAAACTTTGAACTCGAACTGAGGGAATTAATGACAGGGGGGCCAAAGGGAGAGAAAAATACATGGATCCTTAAGAAGCTCCATGTACAAAGTCCAACCCGCCATGCTGGCAGTTCATCCAGACCCATTAATCTTGCAATAACACTTGGTGTGTGGTG
>CAUOFW020006152.1:0-24831 GCA_963454935.2 Ilex paraguariensis | reverse complement strand
AACTTGATTATAACTCGACATGAACTTGAAAATGACCCGACACACAAACAAAAAATATAAAAAGACTCATAATTTATGATTTAATACGAATCTGACACGACATGACTCGATTGCTATCTCTAATCTTAGCGAGCAGCAAAAAAAAAAATTAGTTATTTTTTTTTTCATTATCCAACCAAACACAAAATAAGGAAAGTGTATCATTCCTACTTTCATCCTTTAAGAATAGAAAGTGTATCTCTCATACTTTTCATCCTTCTTACCAAATGAAGCACTAGTTTCATGCTTCATTCACCAACATTGGCTCATTTTAGTTAACACACAGTTTCTCTTTATCCCCAATTCATTACAAATTGAAATTCGATTTGAACATCCGATTCTATTCAAATAACTTAATTGAATTCTTTTGTTCGTAAGTTAGACTTTAATTTTTATTGAATTTATCTGATTCTGAACTCATATTCATCATACAGTTACTCAATTTGAGAATATATACATATTCATCATACAACCCTCTACTTTCATTGTTTAGTTTCGATTAGTCTCCAGAAGGATTTATATATAAAATGTAAATTAGTTCCTAAAACATAAAGCGAGATAACGCCCCAGATTATTTAGAATTATGATCCAATCACTAATCTTATGGTTTATATTTTAATCATAATAAAATATTTTAACACAGTAATCAATCAAGAAGGAATTTCGTAATCACAAAAAGTGGTACGGTCCCAATGAAAGTGTCTCTTGACCAGTTTACAGGCTTCGGAAAAAAGAGGAAAATAACAACTACCGTCATAACTCCAAGAGTGATTTATCGGTACGAGCATGTGATGATACATAAAATATAAGATCTATGCTCAACAAAAGAATTGGTTTCCACTTTTCGTTGGCAAATCAAGAGGCAGATGATAAAATATGGCTCTGTTGGAATCATGAAGTGGTTATAGCGCTGCTGCCGCTTACTGTACAAGGTGCGCATGACTTCGCTCTCGTTGTGCATGGACTTCCTAATCTAACTAAGAGGGATCGGGCCTCTGTTGCTGGGTCTTTCTCTACTGCTTTCTCTCACAGCTTCTTGATGCAAAAAACCTATTCTTTCAAGGCCCTAAGGCACGAAAAAATTCCTTCTCAAGGGTTCATCTCGGTATCCATTCATATAGGCTAGGCGAGTTCCTATTTAAATGTCAATTTATCGCAATGAGATTTTTCAATAGTATTCTCTCTGCAAGAAGTATAATTACACAGAAGTATATAGAGTTAACCAGATCGTCTGAAACATGAACAAAATCGCCTTTGTTTCGAAGACCTCTGGTACCCTAGTACTTCAATACAACTAACCCCATTAAAAAACTTGGTTTGTCGTTAGTTGAGTTGTGATTGGACAAATGACTTTTTTTTTTCAATGCTAAAAAATATTTGAGTTAGCTTCCGTGTATCTTGACTAATTTCTTATTCAGTCTGGTCAAAGGCAGGTAATTTATACTAAAACTAAAGTATTTATAAAAGATAAATTCCTTATGATTTGACCCTTAAAGAATTGTCAAAATTCAAATTTAGGACGTTTAAATTTATAACTCGTTCTTATTATCACTTTCGCTATGTTGGAAACGGACACTGTCATAACCTAAATATAAGTTTTCCCATGAACGTCTCAATGCACTTTATCCAGTCCCACGGACTCGTTCCTATTAAATTGAGTTGTTAATGTTTGGTTTTGCCTAGTTTAAAGTCTTTTAGATTAGGGATGAACCTAATATAATCGAATTTTAAAACTTGTTTAATATTCATATTAATAGTTCTTTATGATGAAAAATTAACAAAAATAACAACCTTAGTTTAATAAATAAGGCTTTTGGTTTCCAATCAAGAAATTGTCTATTCGTGTCTCATTGATTGTGTTTTTCAAATTTAATCAAACATGCATTCGAATTCGTAGTACAAAAACAAACGAAACCAAGCCAAGCTGAAGTTGGGCACATATAACTTAAAAACTTGGACCGAGCTTGAGTAAGAATCGTGATAACCAACTGAGAGGGATATTTTAATATAAACGGTTACATCAAAAAGTTTGGCATATGATCAACTGAGTTATAATGGGAAGCTTTCATAACCTAACTAGAAAGTTTCCAATGAAAGTTACATAATGCACTTAGTAGAAAGAAGAAACCCTTGCTTTTATATATTACAGAAGTAGTGTGGAAGGGCACATTGGATGAACAGCCTATCAAGGTGGTGTTTCAAAGACTAGTTGGATTTATAATGCAAGCAGATAACTTTGTTAATTAACAGAAATAGAAGTGTACTTGATAATGAACAAAGTTACAGGAGCCCACAGAATTGCCAAATCAGGTTATCTACCGCGTGAGGGTCATAAAAATATTGTAGGGCGATAACAAGTGGTCATCCGCTAAAGTGATATGTCCAGTGTTATAAAAATTTCTAGGAAAAACAGTTAGATGGGAGCTGAGCAATCATCCCAAGCAATCATGTAGAAATATAGAAAACTATCAGTTGGTGGAGACCCTGGATTATTCACTACCATCATTTAGAGCTAATAAACAACTCAAGCAGTTGCTCAATTTTGCCTCAAATGTAACAAAAATTTCAAATTTGTTTGAGCTCGGGTCATTAACTATTATACTTTGTGATAAAATAATAAAGTTGCACTTTATCTTAATGGATAATATGTTTGATCTCTAATCAGAATATTCAAGGTTTGAGTCTCATTAGTCTTGTGTTTTGTTATTTTCTCGAGTTTGAACTCGAATTCAAACTTGAAATACAAAAATGATCCCAGTCAAGCTGAAGCGAAACATATGAGTGGGAAAATTGAGCCAAGTCTGAGCCTCAGATAGTTTAGCCTGAGTTGAGCTTGAA
The DNA here is from genome assembly GCA_963454935.2 of Ilex paraguariensis. Lineage (NCBI taxonomy): Eukaryota > Viridiplantae > Streptophyta > Magnoliopsida > Aquifoliales > Aquifoliaceae > Ilex > Ilex paraguariensis. Next base: position 21,954 of record CAUOFW020006152.1, on the reverse strand, counting down.
TATACCAAAAATCGAAAACTGTGGCCACATTAATTAATACCATACCCATTCCTGTTTTGACTAAACTAATGTGTATGAGAAATATTTTCATATACATGGCCCCCATAATTCACTCACAAAAAGGAGAAACTTTGCTTTATATTAACGTATTGTTTCCAAGAATAGTTGGATTTATAATGCATGCAGATAACTTTATTAATCATGTATGATTGAGGGTACTTCTTAGTACACAAAGTCCAGGAGTCCACAGAATTGTAAAGTTGGCAGCACCTTAGCCATGGGAAATAACACCTACTTTGCTTAAATTAATCGTTCCTTGAAGTGATAACAAATATTTATATCTCCAAGCAATATGATGAGGTTTACAAATACTTGAAAAAAATAATGATTAAACAGGAGGTGAGTATCATTCCCATTCAAAAAAAGTAAGTGCAACTCAAAAGTTGATAAATTGTATCCAAAAAACGGTATAAATCCTTCGAAAGACGGTAAGTGACACCGTATTGAATATTTTTTTGAAGGTACCGTTGTCAAACCCCAATGGCTAAAGGCATTTCATTTGACCCACAAAGTTTAACCAATTAATATATATATCTGCACGGCTCTCATCCTGTGGGCGTTATTTTTGCGTGGATACCATAGACTTATTGCTAAATATATGCTAAAGTCAGCCCTATCTCACTTGTTTTTTAATGAGTTAGGATAAACGCAACAACCAAAAGGCATGTTAGGTCTGACTTTGTTGCCTGGTTTGCTAAAACACTATGAAACCAACACTAAGTTGATGGATATAGACTTGTTCCGAAGCAGAAATAGAGTTCACCAAACATAATCTGCCAGCAAAGGATCAACTCAACTGACCTACTTTTTAAAGTTTTCTAAACAACTTCCAAGCTACTTTGGATTGGGAAGGTTTTGCGAGTTATTATCTTTAAGATCTTAATGTATATAGTTTACGTGTGATTGTACACATTTTAGATAAATCCAGAAAATACGTGATTATAATGACTCTTAATTTTTGTTGAAAGGACAAAACTTGCCAACAATAGCTCATTTTGCAAACCCTTGATAGAAACCAGGGTAAGGTTAGACAACCTAAAAATCTATATCTATATTTATATAAATATTACTTATAAATATCAGTGTCTGTGAAAATTTTTTGATTTCTTATTTTATTCCTAATTATTATAATAAAGTCAATTATACTCATCTGTATACTTTTATCTTTTTTTTATACTTATTTGACTTTTAATTTGTTTTGAACTCTTTTATAATGACTTATAAACTCTTTTAAAATTTTTTATTAGTAGTACAATGACATACAATTATTTATATCTATATCAAGAAATAAAATCATATACTGTCAAATATATGCTATTTTTGTTTCTTGGTATACAATAATATAATAAATTTTATAAGTGATTTAACCAATTTATTAAATAAAATAAAAATTAATAATTCTATAATATATAATTAGATGTACAAGTGTCTAAAGGGGTCAAAGAGATACTTCAATAAATAAAATACTAGAAACTTAGAAATTTATAAAATAAATTAATAATTAAAATACAAATTAATTATTCGGCACCTAATTATTTAATTTTTTTTATAAAAATAATATTATTTATATGCAACGCACTTCATGCATTGCTCGTATCACTAAAAAAACAGAATTAAATGAAGTGACACGAATATGATGGTGGTTTTTGTCTTATTTTTACTCATTTAGAATTCAACCTTTGCTTATTATGTCAACACCATATCATTTGATTTTTTATCCTATTTTCTTGGTCAATCTAATATTATCGACAACAAAATTATAATACAATAATTAGTGCACTCGAATAGAACAAGGATTTATAGATCTTGAAGTCTATTAGGACATGGTCGAGTCATGTATCTTTAACAATATTCAGACAGAGAGATAAGCCTCAAGTGCTGTAAACGCATCATTGCATCAAACAAAACTCCTTCATATAATATTGAATTTACTGTACGAGATTTCTGTCTGATGGTCCTCAAAATCCACTGACCCAATTGCCGAACAATTTAGAATGTGGTCCGGAGAGAATGTGAATGTGTCTATGTGATAGAAAGTATGCTAAACGTTGAAGGGGAGACAAAGACAATAATATGAGTGATTCAGCTCAACCGAGGACTAAAGTTACGTCTATTGTAAAGAAGACTCTTGTTCGTTGGGAATTGTATTGCTCAGGGAAAAGGTCTCTGTTACAAGGTAATTGACTGGAAGCTTTTCTCGGAATATTGCATAGGTTACTGTCAAGTGGTATATTTCATCTCATTTTCATATCTAATTACACAATGACATTGTTTACTATTTATACATCCCATCGTTAGGGTTTCATGTGATTTTTTTTTGGGTTGATTCTATGGTCCCCTCCTTGTTTGTTATGTTGTGCCTGCCATCTTTGACACTTTCCTACGCTCACTACACCTTGAGTAGCATACGTGAGTCGTTAGGATTATCATGTACTATCCTCTTGTCTCCTGTCCAAGTGTTGCCAACTCCCGAGCAAGTATTTGTACTGAGTTGACATCTATTCCGACCTAGATTATTGTGAGTTTCTATGGAACTGAACTGTGGTCCAGCTCGGGCTCAATGAATGCTATCTAGATGAGACGCTTGAGTCATCTCGCGTGAGCCCAAAGAGATTTTAGACTTTAAAAAAGGCTCAAACTTAAATCCATCATTATTACTGTTAATATGATATTAAATATTAGTATTGAGAGGTCAAATGTAGAGGATCTAGATTCCCGTGTGATTTACAAGAAGGAAAATGGAGGAACATAAATTGGGCATGATTTGACTCTAATATACCATATATTTCAACTCGAATTTCATGATGCCAAGCACGTAATGGAGCAACTACTTATATATTCGAATTACAAGATGAAGAAAAAGACAAAAGAGAATCATCAATAGGTCTATCACAATCATTTAAATAGACAGGGAATTACAAATTTAAGTAATAATAAAAATATTTAACTAAAATTGTTAATCATATATCTCACATGTCCTTAATGTCATGGAGTTTTAAAAAAAAAAAAACAGAAAACAAAGGAGACAACCATGTGAGCATCATTTAGGAAAGAAAAAATAGATTACCAAGAATATATACGTATGACTTTTGAAGTAGATAAGATTAGATGCTTTGATACTTATTCTCCTAAACACAAAAAATGTGAAAATCATGAGATGCTTATTGCTAAATAAAAATTCACCACACCAAAAAAAACGTCATCAATGTTGTCACGGCCCAATATCGGTTTTACCTCTTATAAGCTCGTTTTCTCAAATGTAATTTTTTTTAAGCTAGTTTGGTATTCAAGTCAAGCCGAAACAATTTTCTGCTCCGTTTAATAGAATCGACCTTGATGTTTATTACTATTGAGCTTCGATTGTCAATTCAAGCTAAGCTGTACATATCAAAATACTTGATAACAAGGGTTAGACTCTTAATTATGACTTCCAAAAGAAAAAAAAATATGAAAAAAAAGCTTCAGCTGACTGTTGGTCCACTCGAGTCCAGTTTGCGAGCACTCTTGTATGGATATGATTAACCAATCGGCTTTAAACCCTCTTCAAGGTTGACAGGTAACCCCATTAATGTCCACCTATGTATGCACTATGCATTCCCATAATCAAATGTTATATGGCCTATTCTTTTTGGTAGTGATGTCTACTCCACAAGAGAGTCAGTGATAATTAAGTCAAGTTACTCGGATTTGACTTAGATAAGAGAGTTAAGTTTGAACAATTTTTTTAAATTTATTTAGAAAATGAGCATAAAAAATTCAACTTGAATTCACAAAGATTGGTTCATTTATATGTAAAATAGTTGAGTTACTTGGACTCGGTTCGTTTTAATTGAGTCAAATTTGAACAATTTTTTAGGTTTATTTAAAAAAAGAGCTCGCAGGTTCAGTTCGAACTCACAGAGCTCAGCTCAATTATCAGCCCTAACCACTAGAAAAGATAACACAAGACTTTTATATTTGTGAATTTCACCTAAAATTAACATAAAATTTGTATGTTTGGATTTAGTCTTAACTGGTTGGGTGGTAAAACAGTGGATACTCGACGTACAGGGCCGGCTGACACTATAAGCAACTAAAATGCTTGCTCAGGGCCCTAAATTACACTCTCCCACCAACTCAACCATCACATCTGACATCGCTCACCTAAAAGATCACATCTTCTCTGTTCATTTGTTTTCAATCTAATCATTCTCTGTAATTAGGGCATTTATAAATATATTTATATAAATAAATCCTGCCTACATCTCTCTCACACACTTTTTCAATCTCTCTCATTTATATGGTTTTAAGTTCATAACGCATTGAAAAATAACATAGCCATAAATTAGCAAAACCCTTTTTCTTCGTTGAAAAAATGGTATAGCCATAAAATTATATATATATATATATATATATATATATATATATATATATATATATATATATATATATATATTAAGTTTGTAAAAGCTCCCACTTAAAATTTTTGCTAAAAGACCCAAATTCTATTGAGCTGGCCCTACCGACGTATAAAGGGACCAACAACTAGCACGAATTTGATTGAACACGACGTATATACGATTCAAACCCAACAATTCAACTGTTTAATATTACACTAATGCTATTGGGACATAATAAGTTGTCACAAATGAAATGATAGTAAATATATTTAATGATGGGTCTCATTATAGTATTAAATAAATTAATTATCATATCATTGGTGATAACTCCTTATATCCCCAAATTATGTTCATAAATTATGTCTCATTAGCATTGCTCTTAATATTATAAATAAGTTGAGTATGAGATGTACAAATTTTGACATATGTTAGTTTACATGGTTTACAAACACAACACGACCCCGGCCATTGACAACCATATTTTTTTTTTATACCCTTTCCTTCTGATATGTCATTCAAACCACCATCTATGAAAAAGATATACCCAAAAACGTCAGCCATTACACCCAGACCCCAGTGATGGCTTGCTCAAAAAGGCAACTATGCTTCCCTATAAATTTACCTCCTGAGGTTCTGCGTTGCCATCATACTCCTCGATCGGTATCTGACCAACGATTACTTTCACGTCAAACTTTCCGAGAATGTCGTCCACCGGAGCTAGTTTTGCTCATGTTTACGTGCAGCAGAACCGGCAGAAGGAAAAAATGAAGAGAATGGAGGAGGAGAAAGGAAGAGGAGTGGAGGATGGTGGTGGAGAGAGAAAAGTTGAGGATGATAAAGGTGGTAAGAGCAATAAGATCCACCCAGGTGGGTCTATTTCTTCAGATTCTGCAGGGAGCTTTGGTGAGACGAAGAACCATGTAGCTTAACGTGGCTTAATGTGGCAATGACAGTTTGTTCATACCATGCATATGTAAAAACATGGAAAGTATAAAATCAAACTGTCTTTTTAAACGTATATAAATCAATTGTGGAGTTGCTCCTGTGGTTTTTTTTGTGTAACGGTCAGATTACGTGCATCTTAATTAATTTTTTCCTCGATTTAATCAATGACAAATCATGGACGACATAATTAAGAAATTCATGACGAATAATAACCCGCGTGGCCTGTCCTAAAGCACTATGATCAAAACAACACAACACTTTGTTACAAAAAGTTGATCTCTTATAAAGGTTCGACTGCGGTGCTGAAAAATCATAATTTTGATATCATACTTCATTTTCTTCTTTTAGTGGAAACATGAATACTGTGTAAAGATAAATTATTTTATATTTTCACTTTACTTATTTTCACAATTATAGACAGAAATATATTAAAGTAAGATCTACACTTGGAAAAAAAATAAAATTTATTTTTCATTTTACTACAGATTCCAGAGCCTTGTCCTCCTAGAACAGTTATGCTAGCTTTCAAATTTTGATCATAGTGCTTTGTTCGGGTGGGAGTTTGGTGAGTAGGCTGTGAGCTTGCAGGGAAACTGTTTCCACCACGAATTTGTTGACATTTCTTTCTTTTTACCAAACTCCAAATTAATAAACCTTTTGTAGTTGATTATAATTTCGCTTTGGTACTGTAGTTTAATGGATTCTATCATAATACCCATTTTTCAATGGCTGTGATCATTTTTTTATAATTCCTCGAACTCTTATTGGGTTGGGGCTACTTTGAAGCAATCATCGGTGTTAAATTTGAACCACTTGCAAGAGAAAGACCACCTTATAAGTTTATTATTTTTTTTCCGGTTATTTCCTATAAATTTAATTACTTGGCTTATTTCATTTTTGAAAATTCAGATTGTGGAAAGGGCATCAACTATATTCTACTTGGCTTGCCAAGCATTTTTGCCACAATTATATAGGGTTGTCTTTCTTTTCTGTACTGTCCTTGTCCCTTCCCCTCCATATATATCAAACCATGCATGGATATGAAAACTAGGGGCCAGTTAAAACCTGTCCAAGTGTTACTTTTGACAAGCTCTCTCTCCCTCTCTCTCCACGTATATATGGTGGAGCAATGTTATTCAAACCTAATTTATTGACATAATTTATTGATTTAATTTACTGTAATTTTTAGATTGACTGTAAGTCTCATCAAACATTGAAACTTAATGCTGATCTAATGATTCATATGAAACTCATATCATTTCGTCAGTAAATTAGGTCAAATTTTTAGATCCAAATAAGATGTGCGCCTTGAAGTTGTCCTTTGCAATCTTATCAATTCATTTCCTCAGTTCAGGTTGGACCTAATCCAATTCATGTAGTTATTAGATTAGAAGTGAGTTTCATCATTAGAACTCATAACTAATCCAATGATTACATTAAATTAAATACTTAATTAAGTCCCCAAATTAGGCTCTATAATATTTCTCTTTTAGGTTTACTCCTCTCCTTGGCTCTCTTTAACTTTCTTAAATTTTTTTTCTCACAATGAAACCTTTGAATCCATGCCTTATGCTTACTAAAGGTGTTTAGTTAGATTTGTGTCTCATACCTAATGTTGTGTAAGTTAGTGCGAGAAAAATAAGTCACCTTCACTCATTATTAATGAACTTCTCCAAGTAATGTACCCACTCTTAAAGATAGGGCATCCAAACCAGAGGGTTGGAAGTTTTTATATTTATTGACATGAAATGCACCCAATTTGACAGCATGAGACTTAATAGGGTTCCTATTTCTAAGAGAGTTCCACCCCCACAAATATCTACGAAAAATGCTACACAACTCAAGTGGAACTTAAAAATTGCAATTCAATTGCTTATCATCTCTTGGATGAGTGGATCTCACTCAAAAAGAGTGGATAGGACTTACTCATCTAAGAGATGATATGCATTTAGGTTGTAATTTTTTGGGTTTCATTTGTATTGTGTAACATTACTCAATTTCTATTTGCACCCTATTAAATGAGTTGATGTAAAATTATTAATTAAACCCTCCAATTTCTACATCATCCATTAGTGACTAAGCCCACTTTATTCTATACTCACCCATTAATGATTAAATTCACTTCATTAACTTGTTAATTGTTAGAAATAGTGGGTGATTCGTATTAACCTAGACCCAAAAGATAATGGGTCAATGAGAGAAGCAGAGCAGAGTGTAACAAAGTGGTGGCGCCTAAGTGCAACATATCAAAGTGGACACAATTGCCCACTAGGGCTAGGTTTTCTACTTGGACCACGATTAGAGTTATTCATTGAAGCCTATAGATAAATTATAACCACGTTGAAGAATCTTTCAGGGTCCAAACCAAAGGTAGATTCCCAAATACCATATTTCCAACAGCTTTTGAAATGAAGTTGTAAGACTATACAAACCCAAATTCAGCCCCTTTACAAGAAAATCACATACAGGCTGCAATACTATGAGATTCCAAATCAAATACTAAACTGAAGTCCCAACTTTTTGTAATTATGGATACCTTATAAACATGTATAAAATTACATCAGCAGTTCTTGATAATCACATCGAAGCTTTTGCATAATGGCAGTGCTAGTAAAACATTAGGATCAATGACACTTTCTCATATAAAAACTTCTAAATAAACGTATCACATTACACCTTGAATTTCTTTAAATAATAGCAACGATGTGAGGCTTTCCAGGAGAAAATATTCATTACAACGGTGATATCACGTGGCAAGGTGACGTGGTATCACCAACATAAATTAATAACTAATCAACCATGTAAGCAAATAACTTCTCATCCTCCTGCCATGTAAGCCCAAGTGAGGTTCACATTTCCCATTTAGGGTTTTATTATTGGTAAGTGATACCATGTCATCAATGATGACATAGTATCACCGTTGTATTCAATATTTACTCGGCTTTCCAGGAGAAAAAAATAAAAATTTAGAACCTTTCACCATAAAGTGTCATCGGACGAAAACATTATGATCTTATAACAAGACATTATTTTTCATGCTTAAAGGAAACAAGCTAGGCATTGAGTGATAGAAACTTAAAAGAACATAAGAGATGGTCAGCCAAATGTAGAGAGTTTAGTTTTGGGAGGATTGACCAAACAGATGTTGAGGAGGTCATCAACTGAAGTGTATTTGTAATCAGGATAAAGGTTTGAGGCCTCTAAGTCATCCTCTCTCAGATCAAAGCTCAATTGACAACCTTCTATGAATATATTGTGAAGAATTGCCGCGGGTACGTTGTCTGGGAATGGCAAGGCTGCAAGTGAAAGCAAGCATTAGTTCTCAGTATTGGGTCAAACTACAATATCTGAAAGTTCGCACCTCTTATTTTTCATCAATGAAAACAAGAGATGTGTAAAAAATATTTATATCTTATTACTTTATTTGTTTAAGACTAACGGCTACAAACAAATTAAGATAAATTATGGTTACTGACAAGGGTACCGTAGTGCTATCCCTCACTATTTGAGTGTCTAGCCTCTAAATTTATGTTTTTTTTTTCTTACCAAACTTAATAATTATGGAATTAATGTCATTCTCGAATGGACCCAAAAAAAAAAATTCAACAAAACGCTATTCCAATTGTTTAGGCTAAGGTTGTTTTCAAGAAACATGTTCACCCAGTTCAAAACAAAAGAAACATGTTCACCAAAAATTTGACAAGTTTTATGCTTATGTGTTAGTAAAGGAGACAATTTTGACACAACATAAATCCAATATGAGTTTGTATTAGTTTTTGAGACTAACCTAAGAATGTTACGACACAAATAATCCAAATTTATGGATAGGAAGTGTGATGCTTTTTCTAATTTTGGAGGTGTTTTCTGTGCAAGAACACAGACAATGGTCTAAATATATGATAATCGTCTTCCAGAAATAAAAAAAAAATATTAAAATGTTACTGAATGATTTAAGGTATTCAAAGAGAAGGAGAAGAGGAAGTAGACAATGAGAAGCACAAATGAGATTGAAAGGATGTTCTAAAAGTGCAACATTTGGCTGAAAACGTGTTCAAAAGGTTCTGAGGATTGGGTTCATCTATAGTACCGAAAAGTTCGGCATCGTGCATATTAAGTTTTCATTAATGAAAGAAAATTATTAACAATTTTTTCATATATATTTTATATTTCATTTTATTTTTTATGGTCAAACAGTTAAAAATTATTAAAACAAAAACTGCGATTAGTAAGCATTTTCGGTATGCCAGCAGAGCGGTATCATAATACTATTACTCATTTCTTGTCATTTCTAATTGGGTCTTAGAGTTAGGTTTTAATTGATAGACTGCCAAGGAACCCCACCTCTACTTCACCTCTGTTCAAACATTGGACCAATCGGATACAAGCTGTGACACGAAACAGGCATCCTCTGTTCAAACTCTGGACACGTAACATGCATTGTCTCGAAGATAAATTGACTGATTCCAAGTGTGGTTCACCGTGGTGCACGTTAGTGACAGAAAACTATTTTATGACAATATGTGACATGAAACATCATGCATTGTATAGAACAAAAGATATAATTCAGTGTATCGAATAAAAAAAAAGAAAGGTATAACTCTAGGAGTCGAAATATAATTTGTTTTAATCTGTTTAACTAAAAAAAAAGTGATTTAATGTATTTTAAAAAATAAAAGATGGAAAGAGGTGAGAATTTCTTACTCTCTGTGAGCTTGATGATTTCTTCCTCAGGAATGTGAGTCCTCTTGAGAGTACGACCAGTCTTTTTCTCCCAGGAAGAAACCAACTCCAATTGGGTGACAATGTTTTTCTGGGGCCTATAGATAATGACCCGGTTGGCTACCCTTGCATCCGTAGCAGCTTTCACAGTGTAGACTGCTACGTCCTTCTCGTAATTCAGCACCGCTGCCAGACAAAGTTCCTTGCACTTAAGAGACAGGGAAGGAGTGGTATCATATCGAAGTTGAATGAGAGCACTGTATTTTTGGGTTGATTGATTCGTAGGTATTAATTTTTAAAATAATAAAATAAGAATAATTTTATGTGTATTAAAATATTATTAGATGAAAAGTAGAGATACAATACTAAAAATAATTTTATGGAATTGCAATTGTGGACCCTCTATTTAGAATATTCTAAAGGGCATGCAACTGTAATCTAATCAAGTTACACTTTTTTTTTTTTTGGAAGAAGTTATAATTGAAAAAGCAATCAAAGTTAGTATTTTTGAGGTCAAATTATATATTTTAAAGCTAAAATTTTACCAATTATGGATATTCATAATTGGTCATGAAGTTACCTTAAGCAGTTGTAACTTCACTTTTAAAATGTATAACTTGACCTAAAATAATAATAATTTTTCAATACTATATCAAAAAAAAAATCGGTATCATTGAATTACCTGTAAAATTAAAACAGAGATTGCTTGTTTGAGTTCTTTAAAAAAAAAACTATTTCGTACGTTTTTTATTGAGTAAAAATTTTAAAAAAAAAATCAGAAATATAGGAAAGTTAAGACATAATTTCTGTCAATAGCCACTTTCAAGATGTCTCTAGTACAACATTCAAAGCACGTTAAGTTAGGTATTTATATCGTTTTCGAAAGAGCAATGAGTTTTTGTTTGGTTTTACCAAATCTCATTGATTTATTCAAGGACATTGATCGTAACAAAATGTCCTAGCCGTACTAGTTTTACTTTTATTTTGTTACAACTTTTGATATTAGACTTGTCGATTGTCCGATGAGCACGAGATACATGAATCATTCAACTAAAAGAAAATAGGCCAAAGGGTAATTGAGCAATAGGCCAAAGGGTATCCCAATATGCAGAGAAGATGCAAAAGAAGAACATACCTTTGGCTTCACCACTTCCATATAGAGTAACCTCATCAACCTTGTCGTGTGGGTGAAGCAAAAAGTCCACGAAATAGGCAGCAAGTGAGTTTGCAGACACATAAGTGAAGGGTATCCCTGCTGCTTCTGTCTCCCTTCTCACTTTCTTCTTCCTGTCCAAAAGAGCTTGGAAAGGTGGTAAGCCCCGAACCCGATCCACTTCGTTCCCAAATTCCGACGGCACAAATCTCTGACATAAAACTTATGTTAGATTCATGAAAACATTTCAAACTGTTTTTTCCTCCTTAGAGAATCGATTTTAACCATACATGTTTTAGAGTCATGGCTGCAACATAAAACATTGGATGATGCGGATGCCCATATTCAGTGGGGTTAAACCCAGGTTTTATAAGGTCTAAGGGGACTCGAAATCTGAGTTTACACTTGGTCTTTTATTTGATCACTTCGAATAAAAGACGGGGTTAAACTCATTTTTGCAACGCAGAACTTGAATACAGACAATCAACCATAACTCGAGTTTTATATGGCCAAACGAATTTTGAACTTATAATTGAGGGGTCTCATCATTTGTTATAAACCCGTTCAAATTATGTTTGACAATGGATAGTAACTAACCTTGATATTGCCAGCCTCTTTCATGGCACTTATTATGTGGAGTTGTTCAAGGTATTGAGGAACAGCCAGCGTAGATATCACAACATCTACTTGTTTAAGCACTGAAACAAGCATCTCATGATCATCCAATTCTCCCTGTCCGATATGGAAATAACACAAATTAGTACCATACAGTTTTTGCAGAACTCAAAGACAGAGAGAGAGAGAAATACCTGGAAAATGGTGACCCCCATTGATTCAAATTCCTTGAGCAAGGCCAGCTTTGAATTATCGGAGCCGGGTTTGACAGGGCGGACGTAGGCGTAAGTTGGGTGGCCCATGGAAGCACTGGCCTTGACCATGTATGTGCCAAGATAACCAGAGGCTCCAAACACCAGAATCTTGCTCCTCTCACCACCCATGATTGCCCTTTTGCTGACTCTCCTCTCCTTCTATCTCTTAATGGCTTTGAGGACTTTGTTTTGAACTACTTAGCACACCTTTTTTATAGTGAAAAAAAATTGTTGACTATCATCTCAACGAACAAATATCGGGTGTAACCGGTATACTAACCTCCTGCATATGGAGTGAACCTCATTTTATCTATTTTTTTTTATTTTTTTATTGGATATATCATTAAGAAAAATTATATCTTGACCCCCTTAATTATGCCCTCATCTCACTTTGCCCACTCAACTATTGAATTTCTCACATTATCCCCTCAATTATTTGATTTGATTTTACATTACTCCAAACTAAACATTCGATGTGTTTTGGATGAAAAAAGACCAAAAATATATCAAAATATGCATTTTTAATTTCTATAGTTAGGATAATGTGGAGTCGTGGAGTGAATAATCATAGTCGAAAGTATTATATGAGAAATATGGTAACTGATGGGGCAAATTAAAAGTAATAATGACTATAATTCAAAGTGAAATGTGAGAAACGTGATGGTTGATAAGGTAATAGGAGATAGGACACATAGTTTAGGGGGTCACAGTATAATATGTCCATCCATTGAACATATCAACTGTAACAATCAACTCTTTAGCATCTAACGATTGCTTCAATTTATTTTCTCTGTTTGAATCCGTTAGTAATTCTAAAGAAAAAATGTCACATGAACTTCAAATTGGTTTCAATGTTTTACTTTGTGTCTTCAAATTGCAAGCATTAGCTCATTAATTTGTTACATATTTAAGTCGGTTAGTTGCATGTATTGACTCATTTTTTTACAAATAACGCTACGGTGTTCCCTTGATATTTATTCCGAATTAGAAGAGTTCAGAGTAAATAAAATAAGAGGAAAGAAAACAAAAATTTAATCCTATCATTAAGTCTTTAAAAGTCTAATGTTTGAAAGGTCTTGTGGACGAGCAACAAGAGAAGACCATTCACTTGAATGGTAATAGAAACCCCACTTCTTCCCCGAAACACCTTCTGAATACAGACTCAAGACATGTGACGTTCATGTTATTATAACTGTGGGCACATGTGGATAGAGAAACTTGATTAGAATACGTCTCAATTTTTGGCAGTCAATTCAAATAGGTTCATTGCTTCCAACATTGAATATGATTATCTTAATTGTTTTAATTGGTAGTTTAATGAAAAAATAGGAATTACGTACCATCTTAAATGATAATCTTATCGCACCCTCAAGTACGATTCTGTTTCCATACACTTGTCGTGTTTGAATCCGCACGTAGACGAGAGTCTCATGCATTAAATTACGCTTTTTTAAAATGGGATTGAAATAAAACCTTTGCATTGTTGTACCATTTTCAAACAATCTTCAAAAACATAAATTTCATCAAAGAAAGAAAATTGAACATGTCTGATTAGTACTTTGTTGAAGTGACTTATATATATGTTTATATCAAGGTCTTAACATTTTTTTGGGCCTGTTTATGTATGCTATTATATACACAATTAACGTTGGAAGCAAGAGCTAGAATAATTGTTCTAGAATGGCTGGTTAAGGGATATACTGCTTCTTAGAGGAGGGAAGTAGGCTACGTAAAGGACAAAAATGGTCAAAGATATCCTAAAATTGATCATCCTAATGCTCCCAAAACGATTGAATGGTTCTTCGGTTAAGCCTTTGGAAAAGATATTGAAGTAGAAAGAAATAAAATTCATAAAAAAAAAATAGTCAGGATAAATTACGATGACATCTTTGAGGTTTGACAAAATTACACAAAAATCCACTGACGTATGTAGAATAATATGAAGACCCCTATATTTTGTGTGTTCTATAGTAATAAAAGACACCTCTTTCGTGCCAACGTCCACAAAATATAGCCTTTTATTGAATTTTTTTTTTTATTTTTTCCAACTACGTGGGGAAGCAAAACGAAAAAAAACAATTAAACAAGGGTAAATTGGTCCTTTCATAAATGATTTACTCTTAAAAACCTCCGATAAAAGGTTCCTATATCATTTATTGGTTGTTCATAAGTCATCTTGTTATTTTATCCCAACATAAGGAATATTGCACTGCCATTTATCTAAGGAGTAATATGTATAGTAATGGGGGAGTATGGGACAAAAAATAAATTCACTTGGTTTCAGATTTGGAACAACCCAAGGTCTTCATTCCCTTTGGTTTGTACCACCAAAAAATTATTCCGAAGGTCTACAAGAAGATCAAAAAATAAGAGATTGTATCAAGAATTATGTACAAAAAAATAGCAAAATATCCTCTGGCGTCGAAAGAATTGCCCGTATAGAGATTCAAAAAAGAATTGATCTGATTCAGGTCATAATCTATATGAGATTCCCAAAGTTTTTAATAAAAAGTCAACCGCGAGGGATCGAAGAATTAGAGATGAATCTATAAAAAGAATTTAACCGCAAACTAGGGCTTTGATTATTCCATCCACTCCATATGAGCTCGTTGAAATCAATTCATTAGATTCAGATTGATCGACCATTTAAAGCCTACATGTCATTTCTTATTGAAATTAAAATAATAAAATACTAACCAAGACATAAACTAAATTGTATATTATACTTAAAAAATTAATCTTTGGCCTTTATTGATGAGGGAGGGGTATTAAATAAACTTCATCTTTTTTCAAGTCAACTTTCTGCCATTTTTCACCTAGGGTGATGACATAAATATTTTGTTTTATATTAATAGTTTGCATATAACAACAGATACTTAGTAACTATAAATTTCCTATAATAATATTTAATTCTAAATATATATTTTTAATAACATATCAAACTAAGTAAAATAACAAAGAAAGTCAAACCATGTGAGCAACTTGGCCACTTGAAATATTTTGAGAAATGAGTTGAAGGATGAATCTTGAGGTATTTCAAGAGGAGGAAAAACACAAACTAAATAACATAATTTTAGCAAAATTATCTTTAATTTGAATAGAAATTTTCGTAGCTCAATTTAATAACAAAACAAGTAATATACCAAAATAATAATAGATTCATCCATCAATCCATTTCAAAAAAGAAATTCTATTTTTAGTCGAATATGAGCTCGTTGAAATCAATAAAATAGATTCAGATTGATCACATAAAGCCTATATGTCCTTTCTTGTTGAAAACTAAAACAGTAAAATACTAACCAGGAAATAAACTAAAGTTCTAACTAAAATAGTAAAATGCTAACCTGGAAATAAACTAAAGTTCGAACGAACGTGTCTTATATTGTAGTCATAAAAATTAAATCTTTGGGTTTGATTGATCAGATATTAAATAAACATACCCCCTAACAAAATAAATTAAAGAAAGTTCTAACGCACCGTATATTATACTTAAAAGAATAATCTTTGGCCTTTATTGAAGAGGTATTAAATAAACTTCCTTTTTTTCCGAGTCAACTTTCTGCCATCTTTCATCAAGGATGATGACATGAACCATGCATGAATTTGGAGCCTGGGGAGGTTTCTTCCTGCACAATCTTTGTTGAATGGTAGAAGTTTACCCCCTGGTGCTGATATACCCACGACATCGCGTATGGAATTTAGTCAGGGCATTGAACTTGTACCGTCGGAGGAATCCAAAGTGGAAACTGGGCTTAGTACTTAAATATATAAGAGTGACCTTTTGTGGTCACTATCAGCTTTTCTCTTTCGTATTTAGGGCGATCGGTCAGCTCTAAGGGTGTTCACCCGATTCGATGGATAAAAATTATGATATTTTATTTTTTTATTCAATGTTTTGTGAAAAATTAATTTTTTTTTTTGACTGACTCTAAATTCCATCCTCTCACCAATGAAACCGTCCAACTTTTGAAGTGATGCTGATGACCAAAATTAAAAATTGAAGACTCTTGTCAAAATTCTTAGTCACAAATGTCCAAAAAGAAGTAAAGAAATAAAACTGATCTCACAAACAATCGATTGTCTCCCATTTATCGTCAAAGATTCTTACGTTTTTTTTCATCTATAAAATTCAAATAATAGCAACAAAGGCACAATGTCAAAAGGGCCTTTACTCTTCTATTTTCTCCCAAATCCATAAAATCCAATTAAGTCATTTAGATCTTGGAGCCACTCTAGAAAGGTATGGTAAGCCCATCTATAATCTTGACCTAAATTTTTATTCAAATTTGTGTCACCATTTGAATAAAAAGTTTTATTTGATACAAAACACTCCAATAGATAAACTCAATTTAAAAGTAGAACAAACTCGAATTTAAAAGATGACAAACTCAAATTTAAAATAGTGCGAAATATGATCACTAAAGATTTGAGTCTCCTTTGACTCGAGTAAAACTTTGAGATCTCCTTCATTTTTGTATAAATTTAATTAAAGGATTGGAGGTTATTTTTAATCTGTTTTTCGTTAAATTTAAGTTTAAGTAAAGATTTGACTAAGAATTACATATACGCTAAATCATCCAATAACAAGGGTAAACTACAGTGACATGTCTAAGCTTGACGAATAAATATTAGATCTAACGGTTGCATCATGTCAACAATGCAGATGTGGTATAACCATCCAATAAAAAAACTATAAAATGGAGTCCACTTTTTATCATGTAGATGGTTATACATTACATGGCTAGCTGAGTAGTTATGAATTTTTATGGGACTCATTTGTTGATTTGTTTATTTTTTAATAGACGATTACACCATGTGATTCTGCTGATGTCGTGTATAAATTTCACCCAATATTTTTTCAAGCTTGACATAGTAACAGAAAAATCCATGCCTAAGGTTCTTTTATCATTTATTGGTTGGTCATAAATCATCATGTTATTTTATTCCAAATCGATGTGTATTTCAGTGCAATTTACCTAACTAGTAATGAGAAGGCTTTGATCATTATCCTCCACTCCTTATTTTCCTCTAGGTCTATAATGATCGAGTTTTGATCTCAATGTAGTATAGATGCACTCAGCCTGATATGTATTGTTTTTTTTTTCTTTTTTTGAATCATAACTCGGAATCAATTTAGATATATGATGAGACTAAGAAATTATTCCATAAAACTGGTTTGAAATTGTGATGCAATTACAGTAGAGGGAGACGATTAGGTTCGAACTCACAACCTTATAAAGTCCACCAATAAAGGCGGTGGTCATTACAAATTTGTAAAAACATGTTATCATCAATTTGGATTTAGATTATTGGTAAAAAATATTAATCTATATACAAATAACTGAATTTAGATTGGATTCATATCAAAATCAGTTCTATTGACAGATCTAAACAAGTCAGCTGGTAAATAATAAAAGTATGAAATTTGAGTTGGGGTCAAAAGTATCATTATGACAACTTGTGGGAACACCATGTGAATATTGTGAGGGAAATATGATTGTAAAAAAATCGTGCGTAGAGTGCAGACCTAAGCCAAGAGCCTTTCAGCAAGTTGCTAGAACTGACCGGAACAGTTCAGTACGACATATTTTAATCACTTTTATCGTTTATAATGTACCTCTTCACAAAAACATTTATAACAGGACATATTTCAATAAGTTAATCCGACGATTTCAAATAGATTCATTCAATAGCCACCAAAATCTCTCTTAAAATTATTCACATTATACTGTGTCTTCAAACACGAATTATTCCTAATATGGTACTAAACTTGGTATTGCATCGACAAAGTTGATCCAAATTATCGAGATCGAATTATGACTTTATAACTTTAAAATTAGGACTCAATGGGATCTAAAAATTTTGAATCAGTCTTAAAAATCTTCGAGATAAAGAGTTAAAAATTCACCGCAAATTTTGGAGATCATTCATAAATCTAACCCCGTTAAATGTAATATAATATGTTTGAATTTTACCTTGATTGGGGCACAATTTCTCGTAGGATGACAGACAGCCATAGATAAGTGTGTTCAAATTTTCGATTACTCATAAATTTCGATCCTACCCTATCTTACTCCACTCTATTGATTGGCAACTCGAAAGAATCGGATAAGCCAACGGAAGATTTTTTGATATTCTGTAAAAAATTGGGTATGAATATGGAATATCTACAAAATTTTTGTATTCATACCCTACCCTACCCGCATATATATATATATATATATATGTTAACTCCTAAGAATTAAAATCTAAAAATCTAGAAACCTTAATGTTTTATTGATGTTTATGACTTTCTTAATTCCTACCCGATTGTTTTGAACGGAATTTGGGTAAAAATAGCATATTTGATCGGGTAAGGTAGGTCAAAAAAATTATTGTATAAAATATCAAATAAGAAGGTGAAATACCATAATTTCTACCTGTAGAGTAAGGTGAACGTCCTCGAGAAATGAAATCCCTATTGTCCATTGTCACAATAATTAATAAATAAATTAGGATTCAAAGGGAGTAGGCTTCTGAGTTATTTCCAGACGTCTGGTGGAATTTGTCACAATAATATTTGATTCTGGTTATATATTTTAGGTAACATTTCAAAGTGAGTAAAATGACAAAGAAAGTCAAACCACGTGAGCAACATGGCCACTTCAAATATTTTGAGAAATGAGTTAAAGCATGAATCTTGAAGTTTCAGCAGGACAAAAAAATAAACTAAAGAATTATGATATTTTATTTTTTTATTCGATGCTTTGTGAAAAATTAATTTATTGATCAACTCTACATACTCGAGGATAATGTTTCGATCAAATTCCATTCTCCCACCAATGAAACCGTCCAACTTGAAGTGATACCGATGACCAAAATAAAAAATAAAAAAATTGAAGTGACGTTGAAAGAAAAATATTGTCAAAATTCTTAGTCACAAATGTCCAATAACAATCGATTTTCTTCCATAAAATTCAAATAATAGCAACAAAGGCACCATGTCAAACGGGTCTTTACTCTTCTTTTCTCCCAAATCCATAAAATCCAATCAAGTCATTTAGATCATGGAGCCACCCCAGAAAGCTATGGTAATTGGTAAGGCCATCTTTAATCTTGATCCAAATTTTTATTCAAATTTATGTCAACATTTGAATAAAAAGTTTTATTTGATACAAAGCACTCCGATAGACAAACTCAATTTGAAAGTAGAATAAACTCAAATTTAAAAGAGAACAAACTCAAAACCAATAATTGATTTAGATTGAATTTATATCAAAATCAGTTCTATTGACAGATCTAAACCCGGTCAAGTAAATAATAAAAATATGAAATTTGAGCCCAATGACGATGAGTCCAAATCCAAATTAGGCTTGGCTTAGTTCACGAGTTGAGCCCAAATCATCAAAAGGTTGGCCAGACTTAACTCATGGTCTAAGTCCAATAGTCAGGAAAAGTCAACACACGTGGAGAACAATTATCTGGATAGTCATAACTCCAAGATAGTATTTATCCTCAATTACAACTATCCTCTCCGGTAAACTAGTACATTGACTTTCACGACACAGCCTCAATCAGGGTTTTGTGCCTATAAATTGGAAATCTCCATACACATTGAGATAGATCTCACATATCTCACCTTGAGTGTACTATTGCTCTCTCTCTTCACTACTACCTTGTACTATTTTATTAATAGAGTTCTCTAGCCATCATTGTCGCCTTCAATGATTAGGTCCCTAGATCTAATCATACAATTTTTGTTTCTTATTATTAACTATTTCATTAATTGTTTTACATCACACTCGACTGATTTTATTGTGCATAAATCTACTTTGTACGTCTTCAAATAAAACTGAAAATCTTCGGGATAAAGAGTTAGAATTCACTGCAAATTTTGAGATCATTCATAAATCTAACCTAATGTTTGAATTGTACTGGCGCAATTTCTTGTAGGATGACAGAAGGCCATAGAATTTGTTAATGGTAGAATTTGAGCCACCGGTGCTGAAATCAGTAGTTCAAGTTATGTGTCTTGCGTGCAGTACGGTACAAGCAGGTTGTTGACCAATATGGATTCTGATTTGAAAACTCTAATCCCGATCCCATTCAATTATTCGACGAATTTTGTTTTTATAATTTATTTTTAAACCCATTTAAAATAAGTATAAAGCCAAAAATTATAATCTGTATAACTCAGTCACAGTTAAATTTTAATAGATTTCACTTATTCTCAACTCAATTTCATTATAAAATCACATAAATTTATCGTTGATACACAATCACTTAATTTTATTATATCATTATACACTTATATGTTGTTCTCATTAGCTCACAATTGGATTGAAAATTGGTACATTTTTATTTGACTTTGAAATTTGACATAAACATCGAAAACATTATTTGTAACCGACTAATCGGATTTGGATCCAATTTGGATGTGGTTAGTAAATAATGAACGTCAAAATTTCTTTAGGGGTTGAAATGTTATTATAACAAATTGTGAAGAGGTAATGAGGGGAATAAAATATAATTAAGAGAAATCGTACATAAAATAGCTTTCCAAGAAGTTTCTAGGAAAATCGAGAAAAAAACAAGAATGAGTTGTAAAATTACCAAAAAGTATACAAAATTAATGTGGATGATTAGATTAGTCAGTCCTATGAGAAAAAGTTAATAGGACGAATTGATCTAACTATCTTTGTTGATTTGATAAATTTTTTAGTAAACTCTTTTGAAAAGTATAGCAATACTTTTTTTTTACCCCCTTTTTCTCTAACTTCTTGATTAAATATGAATTTTTTTGGTTAATAGAAATCAATTTATTTGGGGCGGAAGGAAAAAAAAAGAGTTTTTTGGAAGCCAGCCTTTAGGCCCAATAGGATTCCAAACAAAAAAAAAAAAACCCCACTCACCAATTTACTTTTGGATTAGGTTTTTATTAAAAAGTCAAAGCAATAGATTAATTAACAACCTTTAAAAATTACAAAAATAATCGACAATGTCATCACATAATTGAAACACCTATTATAAAAACCTACATTATTAAAATGTATCTTCTTCTCTATAAAACACAGTTCGTCAGAAAAGTACACTAAAATACAATTAATAAAACAATCATTAGACAAATACACTAAAATACAGTTAAAAAAACAAATCATCAGACAACTACACAAATTGTCATACAGGTATACTAACGTCCTCCATAAATACAGGTTGTCAGACAGGTACACTAAACTATGGCTAATAAACACATATCGTCTAATAGGTACACAAATTCTCAATAACAAACGAAAAGAAAGTAACTCAAAAAACACATAAAAAATTCCCAATTTCGCAAACTTGCTTTATGGGTGTTTGGCAAGAAAAAACCAAGAGAAAATTATGTTTGTGTGCAAGTGTAGAAACATGTAAATCCAGCTAAAGATGAAGGAAAATGAGATCATATCCGGAGAAAGATTGAAATAAGCTTTTGACGACTTAAGTTTGTCACCTTAACACTCCATCCATTTGCATTTAGATATTTGATTGAATTTACTATGATGTTCTCTAGATGCGGGAGAGAGAGAGAGAGAGGAGAGAGAGAGAGAGAGGAGAGAGAGAGAGAGAGATATGAGAGTGAAATGTGAGATCCCGAATTTCCTGCCAGACGTATTAAATTTAAGTATGTAAAAATAATGTAAAGTTTTGTGGAGGAAAACATAATATATATTAAACCTTCGTGGTGGATATACAATAAATTTTTTGGTTGGCTATGCTTCCACGAGGATGACTTACAAAAGAAAGAATAAAATATACAAAATAAATGAAAAATAAAATATAATAATAAACTAATACGATTATTGAAATAATA
>CAUOFW020006151.1:0-24841 GCA_963454935.2 Ilex paraguariensis | reverse complement strand
CCATTTTGGGTCGTGTTTGATCCAAGGTTTCGAATTACTTGCTTGTCACTTGTTGCCTTCATGGCGTGTTTCCTTAATAAGCTCTCTCCATTTTCAGTCCTCACAAAGCCTTTTTGGGTTGGGTCAGTACATGTCAATCTGTAGTGTCTGTTTTAAGAGTCCACAACATGTTTAATCGCTAGTTTTTTGGGGTGGCTCCTTGTACAATTTCTTCTTTGGGGTCAAGGTGTGTAGTTGCATTGGGGAGGTTCGGATGTGTGGATGATGGTGATTCTTGGGCTCGGCCATGGCAACTTGTTCATTTTGGCTGCCATGACAACCTTACCTGGTTGTTTTTTCCTTATCCGAGTCCTAGTTTTTGGTAGGACTACCAAGTCCTATTTTTGCCAGTCTCTGCTGCTTCTAAATTGTACTATGCAACTGCTTTGTTTCCAGTAATAAAAGGCCTCAGGTTTTATATATTGTCAGTACCATTCTTTTGTTCCAGTGCCTTTGCTGTGTATGTATCTGGTTGGTTTTTCTAATCTGCGCCGTCTTTCTGATGTTTGAGCTGATTCAATCTGTCGTGGATTCGAGTCCGGAAATGAATGATTAATACAGATAAGGTTGTCTATTCCTTGTTTATTCCAAAACCTGATGTACATAAAAATTTTGTGCATTGGTCGTCTTTTTCACTTGGTAATTGGTGAATGCTTTAATCGATTGCGTAAAGGAGGGGGAACTTTTGAGTTCTTCAAAGTGGATTTTCAGCACCTGCAATTTCCGTTTGTACGAAAATTCTGTAATATAAATTAGGAGCGGTAATTTCTGACACATCACGAAAATACGATACAGAAGTAGTGAGTTAGAGTTGGTTGTTTTTCAATACAAATCTGTATATGACACGATCAATTAACACAAATAATAAATAAATTGCGTTAGTGTCAAATAAAAATAACACGAAATTATACGATAATATATTAGGTAGTATTATTAAAATAAAATACTAATTTTTTATTATATTTTATCAAATGGTAACCTAAATCTTGTACAAAAAAAAAACTACTCTTTTTTATTATTACATTTATTAAGTTAATTTTTAGTTTATAAAAAAAGTGTGAAAATAGGTTTGACTATGTGATAATAAAATTTTAGACATAAAATTGAGCGTTAAATTTTTTATTCGAGGGTCAACACAAACACGACACGATTAATTAAACAGATTGAATTAGAGTTGATTAGTGTTCGACACGAATCTAAAATGACATGACTTGACACAATACAATTAGACCTCCTAAACTGTAGTTGTAGAAAGCAAAAATGGAGAGAATGAGCTCGAAATTTTGGAACTAAGAGCAATTCCAAGGGGAGTTGCCAAAAATGGGGTGTCAAATGCTATTTTATAACCTTGAACAGTGTTTTGGCACCCCTGAACAGTGTTTCTGCTTTAATGGTAGGTGTCAAAATGGAGTGTCATTTTAATATTTTAATATTTTTTATTAAAAAATATAATTAAACTTAACGGTTATATTTTAACGGGTATAGTTTTCATAACGATCGCAATTTAACAGATATATTTTTATAGTAAAAATTTTAAATTTCAAATTTCAAATTTCAAATTTTGGCGGACAAAATTTCAAATTTTAAATTTTGTCCGTCGAAATTCAAATTTTCAAATTTCAACCGTTGAAATTTAAATTTGAAAATTTAACCGCCAAAATAAAAATTAAAAAAAGTATGAATTCGTCTATAAATAGATCATTTTTCTCATGTTTTCATCCATCTATCTTACATTCTCTCTATAAATTCAATATCTCATTTCTCTTTGACTATTTATCTTTTCATATTTTCATTCATCAAGTTACATGAATCATTATCCTAATATTTTAGGAGAGATCCTTAATATTGAAAAAGAAGATAATGATGACTTTGATATATTGTATGCTGCAACTAGAAGGTCAGAAGGGTCTAGTCAGGGACGGATAAGAAGGCATTGCGGTTCCATTCCAGGCCACAGAATAGTTAATCGTGGTAGAGTTGAAGGTCACGAAAGACTTTATCGTGACTATTTTGCTACCCCTTATGTATATGAAGGTTTTTTTCCGAAGGAGGTTCTGAATGAGTCATCCTCTTTTTCTCCGAATTGTAAATGAAGTTGAACAACACGATCCATACTTCATCCAAACAGCAAATGTCGTTGGAGTTCTCGGTTTGTCATCCCTTCAAAAGATAACAGCTGCTTATAGAATTCTTGCTTATGGAACACCGACAGATTCTGTGGATAAATACATCAAAATTGGAGAAAGCACTGTCATACAAAGTCTAAGAAGGTTTGTGAAAGCTGTTATTGCAGTGTTTGGCGACCATTACCTGAAGTCACCAAACAATATCGATATTGCTTGATTGCTACAGACGGGGGAACAACGTGACTTTCCCGGCACGATAGGGAGTATTGATTGCATGCATTGGAAGTGAAAAAATTGTCCTACCGCGTGGCAAGGTATATATACCGGTCATTGTCATGAACCAACAATCATTTTAGAAGTTATGGCTTCTCAAGATCTGTGGATATGACATGGATTCTTTGGGCTTCCTGGTTCGCTGAATGACATAAATGTTCTAGATAGGTCCTCTGTTTTTGCATTATTAGCAAATGGTCATGCTCCTTTAGTCAACTATATAATTAATGGCAATGAGTATACAATGGGATATTATCTAGCTGATGGTATTTATCCAAACTGGTCGACATTTATAAAAATAATTCCCTGTCCACAAGGTTTGAAGAAAAAATATTTTGCTAAAGCACAAGAGTCGACAAGAAAAGATGTAGAGCGGACATTTGGGGTACTTCAAGCCTGTTTTGCAATTGTGCGTGGACCAGCACGCTTTTGGGATGAAGAAACACTTGTAGATATTATGAAAGCATGCATAATAATGCATAATATGGTCATTGAAGATGAAGGAGATATTGGTAACAATGACTTTGATGGAAGTGATGCAAATCTGTCTGTAGAAGTGTCGCATGCATATACAACAGAATTGGAAGACTTCATGCAAATTCATTGTCAGATCAGGGACAGTGTTACTCATTCTCAATTGCAGTCAGATCTTATCAAGCATTTGTGAGAACGACATGGTGACTAATAATTTTCTAAATTTCAATGACCATATTATGTTGTATTTTCAATTTCAATTTTAATTTCAAGTTGTACTTTCAATTCTAATTTCAATTTCAAGTTGTACTTTCAATTCTAATTTCAATTTCAAGTTGTATTTTTAATACATAGTTTTTCATAAATAATAGCAACATAATAAATAACAACTAAAAATTAAAGCCCTGCTTTTTATTATATCCATCTTCAGATTATTTCAATATGCTGCAGAAATTGGGTCCATGTCAATAGTGTTAGTTTCCATGATTTTTATTTCATTCTGCACTTTATTCTGCCTTTCAATTTCTTGTACCTGTCTTTCTTCAATTTATAACTGTCTACGATGTTGCTCCAATGTTATCTCTTGTTGAGCATAAATTTTGTCATGTCGCTCAACTTTTTGTTGTTCCATTTCCATTCTTTCAGTCCAATGGTGATGATCTAGTGATGCTTCAACACCGGTGTGCTTTTCTTTATTTTTAAGTTGTTTCTTCGAAGCCTTTCTGCCCAATGGCCTATTGAGGTTGGGAGTGGACAACGGTTCAGTGTCTTCCCCTAAATATGGAGTTGAATAGCAAGATTCTTCATGAGTTGATTTAGTAGGACTACCAGTCTCATGAATTTTTGCACTCTTATTGCTGGTAAGATTAGCAGTCCATTTCCGCTCCATTTTCAATATATTCCAACAATGCTCGTATTGAAATTGTTTTCCAATAATCTTAGCAAACATTTCTTTTGCGTCATCAACCTGAAAAATATATGAAATTATTCAGTCAATAGTTCAAATATCAAATCATAGTAGTGTCTAAATTAAAAGTTTAATCATTACATTATTTTGCCCGGTGTGTCCACTTTGTCGTAGTCTTTCAATTTGACTATAAAAACCAACAAATTTGTCGCATTTTGCATTTATATCAGTCCAACGACTTTTAATAGAAGATTGCGAACGCTCTTCTTGATTGCCTCTATGAAGTTCTAAGTATTGCAATATTCTTTGCTAGAAAGTACCACCTTGTTGTTCATTCCCAGTAATTGCATCTTTACTCGTGTTAAGCCACACAGACACAATTAATTTATCTTCTTATGCAGAGAAGTTTTTTGTCCTTTGCGATTTTTTCACTCTTGGAACGATTTCATTTTGTACAAGTGCCAATACTGTGAGATTGGTCTGCATAGCATCATCATATAAATCGGTGTCGTTCATAAGCAAATCAGTGAAAGAATCGACAAATTGCGAATTCATCTACAAAAAAAAATATAATCAATTTAAAGAATGGGCATAAAATAATAAATTAAAAATTAAAAATTAAAAATTAAAACAAGAACTTATAAATTAAAACAAGAACATGGGGTCAAATGTAATTATAAATTAAAAATTAAAACTAGAACTTATAAATTAAAGCAAGTACATGCGGGCAAATGTAATTATAAATTATAAATTATAAATTAAAACTAGAACTTATAAATTAAAACAAGAACATGCGGGCAAATGTAATTATAAATTATAAATTATAAATTAAAACTAGAACTTATAAATTAAAACAAGAACATGGAGGCAAATGTAATAATAAATTGTAAATTAAAACTAGAATTTATAAATTAAAACAAGAATAGGGGGTAGATGTAATTATAAATTACAACTCCTCCCCTTTCCCCAAAATAAAATGGTTCCTACCCCTTTCTCCTTCAGTTGTCTTCTTCCCCTTCCCCTTACCAGACCAGACCAGACCAGACCCCTTCCCCTAAATAAAATGGTTCCTACCCCTTTCTCCTTCAGTTGTCTTCTTCCCCTTCCCCTTACCAGACCAGACCAGACCCCTTCCCCTTCCCCTTCCCCCCCTTCCCCTTACCAGACCAGACAACGGCAATGGGCTATGAGAGCACACCAACGGCAAGGGTCAGGGAAGCTAGGGTTTTTGATATCAAAGGTAAGGATTCAGGGAGCTATTTTCTGGAAGCAATCGATTTCAGGCAATTTTTACCTTCCCTTTTCCTCTCTCTGTATTTTTATACAAATTTTGGGTGGAATATAGCCATTGAGGAACAGTAGCCACCAACGCCTATTTTGCAACCTCTCTATTCTCTCTCCAAAGTTGCCAAATATGTCACCCCAAAACCCTAGATGTCATTTTGCCACCTCCGTTGGAGTCCCAATTTTTACAGTTGGGATGCCATTATAGCGGTTATGGGGATGGCACCCCTGATGGCAACTCCCGTTAGAGTTGCTCTAACTATCCCAAGGCCTCTCTTGGAAGCTACTGACCCATTGATTGTCACAAGAGACATATATCATAAATAGAAAATAGCTCGCTCGATTTGTTTCCCTTAAGTCGAAGGGTGTTGAGAAAACTTTGGCCTAATTTTTTTAGAAAGTATGTCTAAAATGCAAGTCCTCTATTTTCCTTACAAGTAAAGAGGAAGAGGACGATGGTGGGTGTAAGAGAATAAAACCAACCTCAATTGGGGACTTTCATATGACGTTATCTCCGAGCAATTCTCACGAGGCCCAGTATATCAGCTCATTCCCTAAGGTTTTGGGAAATATTAAGGGGAAAGGTCAGCGGTAGAAATTGATTCGGGGTAAGGCAAAGGTGAAACAATATATAACTGTATAAGGAAAAGGCATCCCCCCATCAAGAGATACTCTTTGAAACCTGATTAATGTGAAGATCCAAGAAGCTGAATGCGCAACAGAAGATACAGATGAAAGCAATATGCAGATTAGTCTGTCCCAGTGGATATCACAAGTACCTAGTTCCCTTCCGGATGACCCAGAAGCTCTTTCTATTAAAGCAGCGGCAGTGGTGGCTAGCCCTCAACAGCCACACTAGCCATGTTAGCCATCTCTTGGAACTATCAAGTAGTCGGGCGACTTAGGACAGTTCGGACACTTCGAGGGATCATTCAATCCCATCATCCACTGCTGGTATTTCTTATAAAGATCAAGAATAAAACGGAGAAATTAGAATGAATCCGGTGTTCTTTGAATTATAAAAATGTTGTGTATCTTGACCCTATTGGGTTATTTGGAGGATTGGCTTTATGGTGGAATGAAAGAGTAGAGGTGCAAACTGACTATAAAGATCGGAATATTATTGTGCGTATAGATTTTTGCACAATCGTTGAAATAAGAACAGATTTCTCCTACGGTGAGATTCGACCCGTCAGAACGGTGGATCCGACAACAAGGAATAGGTTGAGAGGGTCAAAGGGGACCTAAGGACTGGTGATAAATTACTTCTGGTGATGTCAAACCGATTCTGGAGGTTCTCGAGAAATTCCTGGAACATAGAGAACAGGTTAGAAAGGTGCCGAAGTGTTCTCCGGTGTATCCCCTCTGACAGTCAAGTCAGTTCTTTGATAGGGGAAGAATAAAACATTGTATGGCTCTTGTAAGGCAATATTGCATACCTTTGCAATGTGTTTTTTAGTAGGGGTGTTCACCCTACCCTACGAGTAGGAAATATGCTCTTTCGTCTTCCTACCCGATACTTTGCGGAAGAATTTTTCTTGGCCTACCCAACCCGAAAGGTGTGGTATTCTTACCCGACTTCCTATCCAATTAATCGGGTAAGAAGTCGGGTAAATATTTTTGTAACAATTAATTTTGGATCATTTTAACAATTTAATTAAATAACATGCACCAATTTAACAACACAATAAATTAATTAACACTAAAATCTAAAACAACTACAACAAGAATTATAATAAAACACAAGAAAGTATGAACATCAATCCACCATAATTGTTACATAAATATAATAACAATTAATTTAAGTTTAAACTTTAAACCATATGAAATACATTAAAATCATAATTGCTCTGCTAGGGTTTAGGGGTTTTTTTAGTATATATATATATATATATTAAAAAATTATTGCGGGTAGGGTAGGGTAGGAATGCGAAAATGGATGGTTATTCCGCATTCCTACCCGAAAATTTTTGGAAGACCAAAAATTTTTCTGCATTCTTATCCGATTTTTGCGACTAACCCTTCAGTAAGGTAGGGTAGGGTCGGATAGGGTAGGAACTTGTGGCCGATCAAAATTTGAACACCCCTATTTTTGAGAACTATTTATACCTTCAAAGGCTCATCATTGCTGACAACCTAGGCTACGGATAGCCTTAAGAAGTGGGGCAGTGTGCCCCTTACTTTTGATGGGAAATGTCCTAGTATTGATTGCTCAATCTGTCGAGTACTTAATGTTCCTTCTTGTACATGGTAGCATTAAATGCCCAGATCCCCAAGCATTCAATGTTGTAACTTCTTGGCTTATCAAGCCACGATAAACATCTTGTCAACTGATGGCGCATTAAATGCGTGTCTTTATTGGTCGCATATCAACAGGGACAAACTTGTCTTTTTACTCCTTATACCATACTCGTTGCCACGTGTTTGACTTTCTTTGGTTGAATGTCCAACTCAACCTATCACCCTGATTGCTTTATGTAGGATGTCCTCGCAGTCCCTAATCTAGTTTAGGTTGTCCATCTTTCAGTCCCTAGCCTCCACAGGAGTCGAGGATTCATGAGCCGAGGGACATGCATTAAAACGGGTGGGCGAGATCATAGAAAGTACCCTCGGGACTGAGGGGGCTTGTCCTGTAGCCGAGGGACATGTATCGGTACCAAGTTTAAACGGTGGCCTTCGGGGCCGAGGAAAGGTGGCATTGAGGGAGATGAGAAACCTGCGCCGAGGACACTTGTCACCAATTTAAGGCCCTTTTGAAAATGTCCCATCAACTGCCCCCAGCCCTTTGATCTTCACACGGAAAGGTCACATGTCGTCAGAAGATGGAAGGGTTTGTAACTGTCTAATCATTTACTTCAATTGTCAGCCATTTTTTCGTCGCTTGGAGATTGTGCGCATTAAATGCGTCTTTTCGTGCTTCGTGCGTAATCATGGGGTCAAAGGGCCTATATAAA
Source organism: Ilex paraguariensis (assembly GCA_963454935.2). NCBI lineage: Eukaryota > Viridiplantae > Streptophyta > Magnoliopsida > Aquifoliales > Aquifoliaceae > Ilex > Ilex paraguariensis. The sequence goes on along the minus strand of CAUOFW020006151.1, from coordinate 16,784 downwards.
TGGAATCTTCTCCCCCCATGCTTACCTTTTTGAACTCTTGTCATTTTCTTCAGATATTCAATGCCGGAGAAACAACGGAGCTTTGCTGCCAGAAGAATCTTAGTCGTTCTTTCCAGCCGTTTTTCAAAGAAGAAGAAGAACAACAAAAAACATTCCCAAGCTTCCCCAAACTTTTGGTCCTCCTTCCCCGTAGATTCTGGTGAGTCTTCATTCGTTTTTCCTTTTGGTTTTCTCCGGCGACTGGTAGCCTTATGGGCCCTCATCGTCTTAGTTCTTAAAAAGCCAGGACACAGGGTAGACTTTTAGGCTTCTCCTTTATCACTTCACATTTCTTAGTCTCTTAGGATTCCCCTTCGTGTTTTAAGGAAAGAACACTTTAGACTTGACCTCCTTTTTGTTTGAGATGCTGAGGCGTCAACCCATGGCTGAGGCCCAAGAGGCTGGGACCTCAAGGCCGAGGAAATGGACAGTTGAGGGTGCCCAAAAAATAGCAAACTTCAAAGCTCATTATGATATCCCTCGTAGCGTTGATGTAGACAACTTTAACCCTGTTCGCTATCATCCCGATGTCGACACCGAGGATGCCATTCCTTTTTATCCTAAGGCAATCATGGAAGGAGGGATCAGATTCCCTCTCCTTCCGCTGCTCCTTCAGTTTCTTTCTAGGTTCCGTCTATTCCTGGGTTAGTGTGCCCTTAATGTTTTTAGGGTAATCATGGGGGTAGTGCTGAATAGGCGCCTCGGGGTCAACCTGGGCCTCAAGGACATCCTCTTCTGTTACACCTTGATGAGAGTGTTGTCAAACGGAGCCTTCTACCTCAAAGCCCGGGACACCTCCATGTACCTTGTCACTCATCTCCCTGATTCAGACAAGGGGTACAAGGATGACCTTCTGGTCTTCAGTGGAGCCTGGAAGAGGGGAGTCGGCCCTGAGTATGATGGCTTGTCCTGCCCCAGGGAGTGGCGAAGCACAAGTATGTCAGGTTTCCCTTTTCCTCAGTTTTCTTTTTTTTTATGCTTAAATAACAAAGTGCTGACAATCTTCTCTTGTGCAGACGTTTCTTCTCGGGAGGCTGCTCCCTCTGCTCTGCACCTTGTAAATTTTTCTAACCTAGTAACTGTCTAGGGGTATATCGAAGACGGTTTTGGTCGAGCAGGACACGTTCTTTTGGGCTACACACCTAGTTATAAGAAATCTTCCCAACTCCCTCAACCATATGATCCCTCTAAGTGGTCTGAACTTTTTAAGCAAGCAGCAAAACAAGACCTCGAACCAAATTTATAAGAGGATTCTGACAGGGCCACAGAGGCCGAGGTAGAGGGCGTAGAAAAAGCGGTCGAAGTCAGGGAAGCCTCCACCACCGTTCATCCTGAGACCAGCATGGCCGAGAGGGAAGTTTGGCCAGACTTCAATATTTTGCAAAGTTTGGACCAGGAAAACACGCTCAAGGCTGCAATGTCGCGTCAGCCACGAATCAACTTGAACTTCTTAAACCGGAGGTCTGCTCTGAAGGGCAAGGGATCAGGATCTGCAAGTGGCGTTCCCCTTCCCCCTCTAAGAGCCAGTACTAGCATTCCCCCCTCCGAGAGCCAACACCGGCGTTCCTCCTTCTCTTGCTTCTTCTGGTCGGGGGTTGGTCCGTGACCGGGATCCTGTGATCGAAGAGGAGAGAAGGATCAAACAAAGACATGATGGAGCAGGCCGAGGCAGGGGCCTTCCACAGCAACGACAACGACAACAACAGCAACAACAACAACAAGGGCAAACTCTCCCTCCTCCTCCAGCACCGACACCAGCAGTTGAGGAGTGGCGCCCCCGGGCCCGGGATCGAATGAACAGGCCGATCCGGGTTAACGACTCCATTTTCAGTGATCCTCACGTGGCCTATGCCATGAATGAAACTCTCCATTTTGATGCTGACATGGAGGTACACCAGGAGTGACCGAACAACCAGCTATTTTGTTCTATCGTCCAGCATTCCCTGGTGGTAAATGTCAATTCTCGATGCCTTAACTTCTCTTTTCTTAGCGTAACTATTTGTCCTCTTTCGTAGGCTACCCAACAAGTGTCAGTTATCGCTGCGTGCTATCATGAACAAAGGTAAAATTTTTAGCAGGCTGAAACCGAGACAGTCCTTGCAATGGCTAGGGAGGAAGTGGCCGCCCAGGATACCATCCTATTGGCCTAGGCAGCCCAGATTGAGCAGCTGCTCAAGGATGGTGAAGCGGCAAGGGTGGGTGCTGAAAAGCTAAATGCCGCCTTTGCTGACGTCGAGAAAAGAATAACCCAAGCAACTCAACGATTTTTTGCTGCAGAGGCTAAGGTGGAAGAGTCGGAGCAGACTTGTGCCACTCTTGCTCAGGAGTTGGACAAGGTTAGGGCCGAGGTAGAAGCAGCGAAAAGGACCAAGGAACAAATAAGAGACGAATGTGCTGACAACATTCTCGCTGCCCTAGAGGAGAATAAGAGAGAATTTTTCAAGAAAGGTTAGGATGCGGCACTCCAGGAGGCAGGGGTTCCTTCGGAGTCTCCCTTGTTCGCCATGCATCAGTATGTTTCTTCAGAGGCTATGATCCAAGTTGCCGCCAAGGTTGCTGTTGAAGAGGCAACCTTTGCTCCAATGCAGGGCCCGGGGGAACCTTCTGGGGTAACGGTTGTTCCCCCTGTTATTGTTCTCATTCCTGAGGGCAATCCTGCAGTCCCTGAGATGGCGGCACCTCTTGCTCCTCTTGTGCCTCCTACGCCTGCTTCACCTACTCCTTCCTCCCCCAGCCTGGAAGAGCTCTTTAGTGAGGCCCTTCTCGCGGATGCTGGTGAAGCTTTTAGTCCTCCCTCCAAGGCAACCTAGTCGAGCCTTCTTTTTCCTTTTGCACATGGGATTTTCTTTTTTCTCTCTTTTTTTTTGTAGCCTCACGAATGCAAAGCCCCGCCTTTTGAAATAGAAGTACCATTTTTTTTATAATGTCTGCTGTTCTGATTAGTGTAGTCCTTGGATAATTTCTAACTTTTGAAAGAATTGAACTGATCTTTGACTTATTGCTAATTTTATGGAAGTGTTGATCCTGAGGACCGATAATAGTTTCTAGAGATCGAGCACCGATGGACGGATTACTTTCACTCCTGTTAGCTTCATCTTCCTTATAGATCGTACCAAGGGGGTGAGAAGTCCATCTCCTCCACTAGTATCAACTTAAAATGCTTGCACCCATGTACTTGTGCAAGCACTTCTTGTGGTCAACCACGAGATAGGTTAAGGGCTCATTACAGCTGATTTCCTCAGATGCTCGCATCCTTGATTTAAGCGACATAGCCAATCAGCGCTCATTTTAAAGGGTCATTTTTCATTCGGGAGTAATACTCCTGTATGATATTTGAAAGTTAGGTTTCCAAACCTTCGGGCCGCAGGGTCATGCCCCCCCTCGGGAGGCTGGATCCTGTTTTGACTCGAAAATGGAAGTCCTGGACTACTTCTAAGGCCATGTTTCTTCCAAGAGGCTGGTTCTTGTCCTCATTTGGAAGCAAGTCTTGGACTTTGCTTCCAGGTCCATGCCCTTCCCAGGAGGCTGACTCCTGTTCTTATTCGGAAGTAAGAGTCCTGAACTCTATTTTCAGGGCCATACCCTTCCTAGGAGGTTGACTCCTGTTCTTATTTGGAAGCAAGTGTCCTGGACTCTGCTTTTAGGGTCATGTCTTTCAGGAGGCTGACTCCCGTTCTTATTCGGAAACAAGAGTCCTGGACTCTGTTTCCAGGGTCATGCCCTTTTGCAGAAAAACCTTTTGCATAAGACCGAGCTGGCGATAGTTGTCGTCGGCGTCGAAGGCTTGCATTCGTATAGTGGGGAGGCCCACTTCTAAAGGGATAACCACCTCTACCCCATATGTGAAGGCATAAGGTGTTTCTCTTGTAGAGGTTTAAGGAGTGGTCATGTATGCCCATAGGACGTTTAGAAGCTCGTCCACCCATTTCCCCTTCGCCTTCTCCAACCTTTTCTTGATTCCACTGATGATAGTCTTGTTAGAAGACTCTTCTTGTCTGTTGGCTTGTGAATAGGTAGGGGTGGAGTAATAATTTCTGATCCCAAGATGTTCCCAGAAAGACTTAAATGGTCCACTATTGAATTGAGTTTCGTTATCCGACACCAGTGTGTGGGGGACTCCAAATCTCGTCACTATATTCCTCCAGACAAACCTCTTCGTGTCTATGTCCCTGATATGGGTCAGTGGCTCCACCTCCACCCACTTGGTGAAATAGTCAGTTCCTACTATCAAGAATCTCTTATCTCTTAGAGCCCTCGGAAAAGGTCTAACCAGGTCCAGTCCCCACTGAGCAAACGGCCAAGGACTGGTTAGCGGATGTAAGTCACCTACCAGCTGCTTGATGGCTAGCGAGAACCTTTGGCACTGATCACATTTTTTAACGTACGCTTGCGCGTCCTTCTGTATCCGCGGCCACCAGTATCCCTGAGACATGATGCAGTGGGCCATGGTCCTTCCACCTGAATGCCCCCCCACATATTTTCTCGTGTACTTTGAACAAAAGAGGTTCGACCTTTTCTTCTCAGACACACAATAGATATGGCCCGGAGAACAACCTTCGATAAAGTTTCTTATCTGGAGAGATCCAGAATCTCGGAACCTTCAACCTTATCTTTCTAGCTTCCCTGATACATTCAGGGAGTTCCTCGAAAGAGAGGAACTTGAGTAATGGATCAGTCCAGCTGAGTGACTCCTCTCATTCTTGGATAGCCAGTACCCCGAGGATCTCCTCTATGCTGGACTTGGGGAGGTATTCTATGATAATCCTCCATGTCGTTGTGGAATCAAGAGCCGAGCCCAGGCAAGCAAGGGCGTGGGTGTGGGCATTTTTGTCCCGAGGGACTTATTTAACTTCAGTTCTCCTAAACTTGCAGAGCAAAGTCATTGCTTTATGATGGTAGGCCTTTATCCTGAAATCTCTTGTTTTGAACTCTCCGTTGACCTGGTTCACCACTAACATGGAGTTGTAGTGGACCATCAACTTCATTGCTCCTGCCGCACCAGCCAACTTAAGCCTGGATATGAGGGCTTCATATTCAACCTCATTGTTAGAAGTTTTAAACCCTAGTCAGATGGCTTGGTCCGTGACTACTCCCTCTGGGGAAACCAATAGCACCCCGATACCGTAACCCTTACTAGTGGAGGATCCGTTGACACAGAGGCTCCAGGACTCCTGGACGTCAGTTGAGGACTCTCCTCCAAGAAGCGGGCCTTCGAGAAGCAGAATTTCTACCATGAGGGACGACTCCCTGGAAAACTCCGCTATGAAGTCGGCTAGCACTTGACCCTTTATAGCAGTGCGGGGTTTGAAATAGATGTCGTGCTCTCCCATCTCCACCGTCCATTTGCCCATCCTACCAGATAGATCAGCCTTCCTAAGTATAGTTTTTAAAGGTTGGTCTGTCAGGACGGTAATTGGGTGTGCTTTGAAGTAATGCCTTAATTTTTTTACAGTTGTGACTAGCGCCAGTGCTAACTTTTCGAGGGGTAGGTACCTCGTTTTGGCATCTATCAGATCTTTACTCACATAATACATGGGCTTCTGCTCACGCTCATATTCACGGACCAACACTCCACTTACAGATAATTCTGATACGGCTAAGTACAGGAGCAACATTTCCCCTAGGTCGGGACGGATAGGGTCAGTAGGACCCTAAAGTACTCCTTGATCCCTCCTAGGGCGTCTTCACATTCCTGGCTCCAAGTATCCTTCCCGGCCTTCCTGGTGACTCCAAAGAAGGATTTGCACTTGTCTGACGAGGGGGAAATGAAACGGCTAAGTGCTGCCAACATCCTTGTGAGCTTCTGAACTTCCCGGACTGTTCTGGGACTTCGTATGTCCAGGATGGCTTGTATTTGTTCTAGGTTGGCTTCAACCCCACGACGACTCACCAAATACCCGAGGAACTTCCTAGACCCAACTCCGAAGACGCACTTTGCGGTTCTCAAAGGGTTGAGAAGCTGTCTTCTAGGTCCGCTAGATGGTCCTCACTTTTCTTACTTTTTACCAACATGTCATCAATATAGACTTCCATGGTGGTCCCCAACTTTCGTTTAAACATCCGATTCATGAGCCTCTGGTAAATGGCCCCCGTGTTCTTTAAGCCAAAAGGCATGACTTTGTAACAATAGACTCCTCTTGGAGTGATGAAGGTTGTCTTCTCTTAGTCGGGCAGATGAAGAGGGATTTGATGGTAGCCAGCTCTAATGTCCAAGAAGTTCATGCGCCGGTGTCTTGTCGTGGCATCCACCAGCTGGTCCACCTTTGGGAGGGTAAAGTCATCCTTAGGACAAGCCTTGTTTAAATCAGTAAAGTTCACGCAAACGAGCCACTTTTCTCCCTTCTTCTTCGTGCAGACCGTATTGGACATCCACTCTGGAAACTGTACGTCTCAAATAGTTCTTGCCTCCAGGAGTTTGTCAACCTCCTATTTCACCGTCTGAGCATGATGAGGTGTTGTACGCCAGGGCTTCTGCTTTATCGATTTGTGAGCTGGGTCAACATGTAGTTTGTGGGTAATAACGTCTGGACTTATCCCTTTCATTTCTGTGGCGTCCCATGAGAAGCCGATCATCTCTTCTTGTTCGGTCGGGGATATGGTAGAGCCGATCAAGAAATATCTTTCTTCATCTACTTCCATCAGAAGTATCTTCTAGAGATCCTCCACCGAGCGATCTGTCGGGTCCGTCTGGGGATCGTCTACTCCTAAACGCCGGACTATAATTGCTATTTGTTTAGAATTTCCTTCGGGGCACGCTCTTTCTCCTTGGAGGCAACCCCTGCTCTTACTGCAGAATAAAAATAATTTTTGGTGGACGTTAGGTCCCCACGGATCTCCATAACTCCCTTCGAGGTGGGGAACTTCAATTTCTGGTGATAAGTTGAATGCACAGCCCCCAAAGTATGCAATCAGGCCCATCCCATAATAATATTGTAGGGCGAATCAAAGTCGATTACTACAAACTCCGTGTTAGTCGTGATAGGCCCGGTAGTAACTGGCAGCGTTATTTTTCCCAAAGGTAGGGCATATGAACCATTGAATCCCACGAGGGGTGTACTGACTTTGACGAGGTCCTGTGTGCCGAGCCCCATATGCTTCAAGACTTCGAAGTACATGACCTCAGAGGAACTTCTGGAGTCCACCAAGACTCTTTTAACGTCAAAGCTCCCGATCTTCAAGGTCAGGATTAGAAGTCTTCATGGGGGAGGACCACGCCTGCTAAGTTAGCATTGGAGAAAGTGATGTCCTCCTTGCAAACACGGTGCCTTTTATCCGGTCGGTCATCACCCCCTTTCGTATACCCTCCTTGTGAAAGCTATTTTATTCAGATCAGATCTGAGAGTCTTGGACGTTGGGCATTCTAGTGGGCAGACATCAATCACATTGCCCTGGACGACGGTCTGGTTATCGGCGCCGCGGACCTCCTCTGTCGTTTCAATGAACTCTTTCAGATGTCCGTCCTGTACCAACTTTTCCAGGAAAGACTTGTAGGCCCTGCAGTCTTCGGTTCGATGTCCAAAATCCTAGTGGTAAGAATATTTCACCTTTTGGTTTCGGGTGGAGGGATCACCCAGCATCTTGGGTGGCCACTTGAAGAAGACTTCCCTCTTGATTTTATGAAGCAATTTGTAGATGGGTTCTTTGAACACAGTGTGAACTCCCTTGAAAGAACTCTTCGTAGACGGTATCAGTCCTTTCTGGGGAGAGGCATCCTCTTTCTCCTTTCTCTTTGAGGCTAAAGCCCTTCCTCTACCCCCACCATCTCGTCCTTGATTCGAGAATACTTGTTTGTCCGGACCATCAATTCTCTCATATCACTCGGTGTCTTCTTGGTCAAGGGTCGATAGAGTTCGGTGTCCCGAGAGAGATCGAGCCTGAAAGAGGCTACTGTCATGACCTCGAAATACCCTTCCACCTCGTTCATCTCCTTCCAGTAACGAGCTTCATATTGGCGAAGAGTCTTTCCCTCTTTCCATCTCAGGGCCAGTAATGACCCAATATCTTTGGGTCACCTACTTCCCATGATAAATTAGGGAAAACTGTCTGGTCAGCTCCCTCCAAGACCTTACACTATTAGGTGGAAGGGTTTCAAACCATATCATGGCAGCAGGCTCATCGAAAACACCCGACATAGCAGCCGATGATCCGAATGGTACAAAGACATCATTTGCTTGTATTGTATGGGATGGGCTTCGGGGTCAGACCGCCCATCGTAGACCTTGAACCTTGGCACTGTGAACTTATTTGGCACTTTCATCTCCATTATGTTCCGTGTAAAAGGGGATGAGATGACTTCATCATCAATATCGTCCTCCTGTAAGGTTTGTTCTTCCTTCTGGACTCCAGCCGAGCTCTGAGGTCCCCTTGTTCAGGGAGTACATCTTTACGTGCTTGGTGACAGGTAGGGCGGTCCCTCGTCTCGTGGCGGACAGAGAGACTTGATCCTTCCTCGAACTCCTCCATGCCCCCTCGCCCGAACAGGCTCTGACGGAGGTCATCCCAGGCCAGCGGCTTAGTCCACTTGGCTGGAACCTCTGGGAGTTGTCCCCTGGCCCTCGGCATTTCGGAGCCCTGGAGCTTCCCGCCCTGTTACTCAAACGATGTCTCAGGTCCTCGGGTTCTACTTCCCTGGTAGAAGGTTCCTGGGGCCTGACCGAATCTCTCGTTCCTTGGTCGGAGGCAGCAAACTCATCAAGGCGGTGGAGGACGTTAACATTGTCCTTTTCTACCTAGCATAGCCTAGCACCAAATTTTTCCTCGATCATCTCCCCCAGTTGACGGGCCAATGGGGTGGACCCTCCTGACCCAATACCATGCTGGTTTGATGGGTTTTCTCCATTTTATAAACGATGAGCCCCTTGTTGGTACTTTCCACATAGTTCCTCGTCTTTGACTAGGATGGGACCGATAATTTGGTATTCCTTTGTTGAGAACCCTTTCCCTTTTGTCGAGTATTCACCATGGTCACTATTCTTTTGAAAACTCTAGTCGTTTCCTACATACGGCGCCAGATTGTGCATGCAAATTTTTGCACAATAGTTGAAATGATAACAGATCTCTCCTACATTGAGATTTGACCCGTCGAAACGGTGGATCCGACAATAAAGAATAGGTTGAGAGGGCCAAAGGGGACCTAAGAACTGGTGATGAATTACTTCTAGTGATGTCAAACCGATTTCAAAGGTTCACGAGAAATTCTTGAAACACAGAGAACAGGTTAGAAGGGCACCAGAGTGTTCTCCAGCATATCTTCTCCGACGGTCAAGTCAGTTCTTTGAGAGGGGAAGAAGAAAACACTATATGGCTCTTGTAAGGCAATATTGCGTACCTTTGTAATGTATTTTGAGGACTATTTATACCTTTAAAGGCTCATCATTGCTAACAATCTAGGCTACAGATAGCCTTCAGAGGTGGGGCAGTGTGCCCCTTACTTTTGGTGGGAAATGTCCCAGTATTGATTGCTCGACCTGCTGAGTACTTAATGTTCCTTCTTGTACATGGCAGCATTAAATGCCCGAATCCCCAAGCATTCAATGCTGTAACTTCTTGGCTTATCAAGCCACGGTAAATGTCTTGTCAACTGATGGCGCATTAAATGCGTGTCTTTATTGGCCGCATATCAACAGGGGACAAGCCTGTCTTTTTACTCCTTATACCATACTCGTTGCCACGTGTCTGACTCTCTTTGGTTGAATGTCCAACTCAACCTGTCACCCTGATTGCTTTATGTAGCATGTTCTCACAGTCCCTAGTCTAGTTTAGGTTGTCCATTCGTCAGTCCTTAGCCTCCTCAGGAGTCGAGGATTCATGAGCCGAGGGACATGCATTAAATCGAGTGGGCGAGATCATAGAAAGTACCCTTGGGACCGAGGGGCTTGTCCTGCAGCTGAGGGACATGTATCGGTACCAAGTTTAAATGGAGGCCTCCGGGGCCGAGGACAAGTGGATTTGACAGAGATGAGAAACTTGCGCCGAGGATACGTGTCACCAATCTAAGGTCCTTCTGGAAACGTCCCATCAATTATCAACATATGGTGTAAAGTTAGATATCCTCCTGCAATGTGGCAGTCAACTTTCATTTACGCCGACCCTGATTGTGGAAAAAAATAGAGAGTGTGGAGGTTCATGTGATCCCTTGCTCATGGCCAATCCGCACCTTGGTTAATAGTAGGCAACTTGAACATTATAGGCTCTGTGAGGGATAAAATGGGTGGCAAAGCAGCTAATAGCCATAAGATTGAGGAATTCCATAAGCTAGTTTTGGATTGTGGCATTATGGAAATGGATCCAAAAGGCTCTTCCTTTACCTGGTCCAACAATAGAGAAGGAGATGCAAATGTTAAAGAAAGAATTGATAGGGCACTAATTAACCCAGAATGGAGAACTACCTTTCCTCATGCTCAACTGTTTCACGAAACCAGGTTAGGTTTGGACCATTGCCCAATAGTTATTAATTTTGGTTTCAAGGCATCCAAAGTCCCATATCACTTCAAATTTGAGGCTATGTGGATGGACTCGACAGCCTATGCAGAGATTATTAAAAATAGCTGGACCCCTTTGGACCATAACCCAAGTTTGGTATCGCTCCAGCGTAAGTTGAAGAAGTGTAACATAAATCTAGGGAATTGAAGTAAAGAAGCTTTTGGTAACAGCATGAAGAAATTAGAGGAGCTTAGTTTCAGATTAGTAGCGGTACAAAGAAGTGCTCCTGCAACACATTATGGATTTGGAAAAGGAGTTGCAAAATTATATTAATTCCTTGCGGAGAAGGGAGGAGATGTACTGGATGCAGTGATCACGGATTAGGTGGTTAAGGTACGGAGATCAAAATACCAACTTTTTTCATGTAACTAAAAAACCATAGAAAGCGATTGGATAGAAGTAGATGCTCTGAGTTCCCATATTTTGGATTATTTTCACACACTATTTGCCATAGCAGGGACGCAAGATTTTAATGAAATTCTTGAGATGATTCCCCTTCTTGTTTCTAGTGAAATGAACTCCAGGCTACTAAGCCTTGTAATTGATAGCGAAATTGTGAGAACTACTAAGCAATTGGGCGATTTCAAAGCCCCATGGTATTTTTTATCAAAAGCATTGGCATATACTGGGAGGGGAGGTTTGCAAAGTGGTCCAGAAATTCTTTGCAGAATAAGTGATGTCCACGGAGGTGAATAGAACTAGCCTAGTCTCATCCCCAAAGTTCCTGCACCAGAGTCACTTTTCCAATTCCGACCCATAGCTCCATGCAATTTTATTTACAAGATTATATCGAAAGTTTTGGCAAATAGATTGAAAGGTATTCTTCGCCAACAGGTCACACCCAACCAGGCGGCCTTTGTTCCCCAGCGCCAAATTCAGGACAGTATACTCATTCAAATGAAACATGAAAATGCCCTAAAAATCAAATCGGGTAGAGAAAAGCTAATGGCGATTAAGTTGAACCTCAATAAGGCCTATGATAAAGTTGAATGAGATTTCTTGGAAGCAATTTTGAGGAGGTTGGGGTTTCATGCTACTTGGATTAATCTCATCATGCAATGTGTTACTACAATGAATTTTGAAGTGTTGATCAATGGGACTGCCATTTGCGAATTTATACCACAAAAGGGGCTTAGACAAGTGACCCAATTTCTCCCTATATTTTTCTTGATGAGCAAACGCTCTCTCTAGGCTTATCTATAAAGATCTCAACGAGGGGAGGATCTCAGGTATACAAATCAAAAGAAATAGTCCTACATTATCCCACCTATTTTTCGCCGATTCCTCTCTCCTTTTTATTGAAGCAAATGAGAGGGAGAGGGCCACTTAAGGAGCACTTTATCCAGATATTGCGAAGTATCGGGACAGTTTATAAACTTCCAAAAATCAGGAGTGCTATTTTCAAAAAAAAAATCCCCCAGAGGAAAAAGATCATTTGAGTGAAAGGTTGGAGATTGAAGATTTACCAAGTAATGCTAAATATTTGGGTATCCCATCCTTTTAGGGTCGTTCTAAAGCGAAGACCTTCAATTACCTAGTTGAAAGGGTTATGAAGCAGATTCGAGGATAGAAAGAAGCATACCTCTCCCAAGATGGTAAAGAGGTCTTGATCAAGGCAGTGGTGTAAGCGATGACTAGTTATGCTATGACATGTTTAGCTTTCCCTCAAAATTTGTGTGAGAAAATGAATTTGCTAGTGAGGAGGTTTTGGTGTGGAAGGAATTGGGAGGTTAATGGAATTCATCGAAGAAAATGAGATGATTTGACTCTCCCAAAGGCGTAAAGAGGTATGGGGTTTAGAGATTTTCAATGCTTCAACCAAGCCTTCTTGGCAAAGCAAGGTTGGCGACTCATTCAAAATCCTAATTCCTTTTGGGAACATATCATGAAATCTATTTACCTCCCTAATACAACTTTTTTGCAAGCCAATCCAGGTACTAGAATGTCATGGATGTGGAGCAACCTTCTACGGGGCAGGGAATTACTTGAGAAAGGTTTACGTTGGCAAGTCTGTAGCGGGAACAAGATCAAATTTGGGAAGGATAAATGGGTACCCATTCTTCCAAATTTCAGAATTGCATCTATTAAACCTATTGAATACTAGATTTTCTTGGTGGAAGATGTCATCTCTATGGAGAATCAGGTATGGAACATGAATATCTTAAGACCTCTGATTAGGACTAAGGAATGGAACACAATTATCAAAATCCCTATAGCTAAATTTGAGGGGTTTGACCAATTGATTTGGCACCCCAATTCGAAGGGTATGTATTTGGTTAAGTTAGGATATGTTGTAGCTCAACAAGAGAGATAATAAAAGTCAAGAAATCAAGGGAGCTCCTCAGATTCTCTACTTCCAAAAACTTTGGAAGATTATTTGGCAGATTATGGCGACCCCGAAAGTTAAGCAATTTTGGTGGAATGCATGCTCCAAAGCTCTTGCAACACAAGAAAACTTGTTTAGACACAAATGCTTGCCTTCCCCTAGATGCAAGTTTGCAAATCAGAGGTGAAATCAAATTGAACACCTGATATTCTCTTGTGAATGGACCCATAGAATGTGGTTTGGGTGTGATTTGGGGATTAGATTGAGCCAGCAGGGAGTCAATTCTATCAAACAGTGGACTGCAAATCTATTGGAAGCAACATCGGACTATAGGCAAGTTGTGGAAGTTATGGGAAAAGCTGCTTTCGTCAGGTGAAGCTAGCTCCTCTATGTCCAGCTGCCTCTCTAGATCTGATCCGCAAGAAACTGCACCTGCCCCCTGGTGGCTCCCCCCAACATAAAACTCTGTTAAATTCAATTGTGATGGCGCATTCTCATTTTCAGAGCTGCTGCGGGAGAGGTGTGTAGAGACATAAATGGGTGTCTTTTGGATGGAGTGTCTCTCTCTGTTCTAGTAGTGTCGAGCATTTATTCTGAGGCAGCGGCAACCCGCAAAACTTATCTCATGGCAATGACTTGGGAACTTCATCGCGCTACAATCGAAAGCGACAACCAATCCCTAATTTTGTTGTGCACAGGAAAAGATGGATCTGACTCCTCTGTTTTTCCCTAAGAACAACAACCCCCGTTGTTCGCCCAAAATGAAGTTATTTTGCAACTCTTTTTTTTTTTTTGCTTGTTAAACGGCACCGTTCCAATTTGTCTTTGGCCTTGAACAGAACCTTCAGCCCCTGCCCAAAATTTGAACAGAACTTCAGCCTTTTCATCTGAGTAGAAGTCCATCGCCATTAATATTCATCGCCATCATCATTCAACTGGTATCGAAAACACACAGTGGATGAGTTGGGGAATCGCCATCACCCAAGATTTTTTTTTTTTCCCCTAAAGGGACAAGTTGGGGCAAAAAAATTCAAACTTTTGATTGCTTATATGTAAGTTTTTCTCTGCTCTATTTGACATGATTATTTTCTTTTGGATTCTTGTTTGTTTGATTGGGAAATTTGGGTAGTTTTTAGCATAAGAAACAAGACATGGGTCTGTGTTTGATGCTCCATTTTTTGATTTTTAAACAAGAAAAATGGGTGAAGGGTCCTTAAATTCACAAAAATGGGTTTGTGGCTATAGGTAATGAGCTATTTTTCAGATTCTCAATTATGATTATAGTTATGAATTTGTGATTCAAATTTTCAAATATGATTATCAATTTATAATTATCAATATTTTGTTATTGCAACAATTTTGGTTTTTCTTTTTGTGGTGTTTTGATTATTGGGTTTGTGCTACATCAGCATTTTTGAATTTTGAATTTTGAATTTCGAATGATGAAAGGTGGTGTTGCTATTACTGGGTTTGCAATTGAAAAGTGATGTTATGATTACTCACTGAGCATGAGATTGAACATGGGTTTGTGCATGTTTGGATTTAAATTTTGTGTTATGTTTATGGTTATGTAATATAATTTTGCGTATGGTTGGTGCAAATTAGTTATGCTTAATGTAGGTTACAAAATTGCATCTTTGAGTATGGGAGCTCTACTAAAGATAATACAAGAAAGCTATGCTACAGTTGTGCCAGGAGGGTGGGATGCATATTTTTTGCATGATCGGATCATCTGCTACAACTGTGCCTGAAATTCCAAGTGATCCTAATGAAATAAAAAGAGTTGAATAGGTTACAACCGAGTTATGAAGTGATGGGCTTTACAATCGCGTGCAACGGCTTGAGTTGTTACGATCCATATTCATGTTATTGTCTAGCTTTAATTTAGTGAAGTTGTTTGTGGTTGTAATGATAAAATGATGTAACAGTTTACTTTCATTTTGGGAAGGATCTTTTCTTAATTATGTAATGGTTTGTTTTATTTATGTAATGCTACTTATGTGTTGGTGGGATAACAAATTGATGTTGTTACTCCATAGTATTGTCTGGCTTCACAACATCACACTGGAATGTATCATACTTGTCATGAAATAAATCAAACACAAGAGAAGTGTAACATTGTCCAACTTGCACCAACATGGGATCTTTTTTGAACTTCATTCTTAGCAACTTTTGCCTAGCATGATATTCTTTCTATGACTCCACATATCTCTTATCATTTACAATTCTATCAAAGTGAATAAAGAATTGAACAATATCATGATCTGGCTTTAAATACTTTCGTAATTTTGCATTCAAACTCTCACTAAACTGGGTGCTTCTCATACTTGCTGCGAAAGATCTCTTCATATACACCTTAGCTCATTTCTCCCTCAAAATCCAAGTTGTCTTTATCGAGGTATTATCTTGCAAATTATACTCATCAAGCAAAATATTTCAAATCTCAAACAATTCATGTTATTTCGTATATTCGTAAATGAATTTTTATAATTTGGTGACAAAGTTAGAACCATCTTTGCATATATTTCCTAGATGCTTTAAAGTATTTTGAGAAAGGTGTCAAGTACATAGCCCATGATAAGTCTCCAGTATCACTTGGGTTATTGTCTTAACCATTGCTTAATCTTGGTCAGTAAAGATGGTGATAGGCTTCTTCCCAGACATTGCTAGCAAAAATGTCTCAAATAAACATTGAAACGACATTGTCGTTTTATCATAAAATAATGCAGCATCAAAAATCACAGTCTTTCTAAAATAATTAAAGCCAATAAAGCATACAAAAGGCCAATAATCCTTGCTCGTACGGAATGTTGTGTCAAATGAGAAAACATATCCAAAGTGACCATAGTCAATAATCATATTTGGGTCAACCCAAAAAAATTTGTAATATACTCCTGAACATCCAACTGGATACCATAGTAAAATGATAGATTTTTAACCGCTTCTAACCGAAAATAATTCAACAAACTACCTGCTTCACCATATCTCAACTCTCATTGCCTCTTATCATAGATGTAATTTTTTTTGTCTTGCCGAGTGAACCCCAAATTTTTCCTTCCACTTGCCTAGGTTCATATGAATTTTTAAGTAATATCCCACAATTCGCTGTCATGCCAACATGAATGTCTTGCACAGTAGAAACATTCCTTTGGAATGACATCATATGCACACATTCCTTAAGGTGCAAAGAATGATTGTGATCATCCTTTCATTTAACCACGATAAATTTTTCAATTTCCCGATTGAGGAATATGCACATGTGAGCTGGACATTTGGTTTGTGTCTCAACTCGCGACTTTATTACTTTTCAATCCATTTTATCCACATCTCTTTGTCCCTCTTTGCAACAAACATACTTTCTATAAATCATGATATGATCTTTCTTACTTTTATTGTAATAGTCTTTTTTTACACTGAATCCGATTGAACCTCCATATTTATTATAAAACTCATAAGCATCTTCATCCGAGTCAAACTGTATACCAATACTTTGAATGTTTACAATTTCATTAACCACAATGGACTCCATTATTGATGTCAGTACCTGCAAAAAAAATGAATTAACTAGTGTATCAACACTGAAAGAAGCTTCAATGTATTTTTTTTTTTTAATAGTATGTTACATGGAGAAGATAACGATGAGGTTCGAACCCACGATCAATATAAATTAACAACAAACCAAAACATCACAATTAAATCATATCATAAAATTTAATAATGATCAAAGAAATCAACAAAAACAATCAAAGATTTACAATTTTAAAATTTAAATTTAGGTCAAGAAAAATTCAACTAATAAAAATGTAAATTTGGTGGGTGTGGGTGTGGGTGTGTGTATTTATACATATATCCACTTAAAAATATTCAAAATGGACATAAAAATACCCAAAATGGACGAAGAAGATGAATTGCAAAATCAAACGTTACCTTTGTGAAT
>CAUOFW020006150.1:0-24850 GCA_963454935.2 Ilex paraguariensis | reverse complement strand
AATATATATACTTATCTTTTCAATCATAAGCTCCGCCTTGCAAACTTTTCTCCTTCAACTCTTTCTCAATCTTTCAAAAGCAAACATCCATTCCACAAACAAGTGAAATTAAAACACAATATAGGTTTGTCACGCACATAAATATGAAAATCTAAAGAACACACAAACAAAACATAATAAGAGACAAAAATAAGAGAAGAATGATGAGGTAGTGGAGCAAAAGAAGCAAAAGAACACTAAACCCAAATCCATACCCCTAAGCCTTTAAACCTTAACTCTTAGCCCTTATCCCCGTAACCCCTACCCCTAACCTCTAACACCTAAACCCCTAAACCTAACCCAAAAACACCTATAACTCTAATCCCCGAGCCCTATGGCCTAAACCTCTTTGAATTCTACGTTCTATTAATCACTTTTACATGCTACAAACTCCTAATATTCTTCATACTTTTGTCCTTTTGCTCTCCTCCAAATAATTCAACTTTATTTCAACCATATAACAATTTAATAGAAAGGTAATAAAATAGAGAAATAAAACATAACTCCTAGAATAGAAAAGCGAACAAAATACGTATTATCAAAAAATGCTAACAATTAAAGTTTTGGAAAAACATGAAAACAACAACGATAAATGAAAAGGAACCTATCGGATAATGAGAGTATTGGGGAGGAAAATAGTAGAAAGAATGATCATAACAAACAATAAACACAAAAACAAGTAGAAATAGTCAAGTGTAAAACATATTTTACATATAAAAGAAAGTCAACGCAACTAGGACGAATATATACTTATCTGTTCAATCATAAGCTCGCCTTGCAAACTTTTTCTCCTTCAACTCTTCTCAATCTTTCAAAAGCAAACATCCATTCCACAAACAATGAAATTAAAACACACAATAGATTTGTCACGCACATAAATATGAAAATCTAAAGACAACAACAACATAATAAGAGACAAAAATAAGAGAAGAATGATGAGGTAGTGGGGCAAAGAAGCAAAAGAACACTAAACCCAATCCATACCCCTAAGCCTTTAAACCTTAACTCTTAGCCCTTATCCCCGTAACCCCTACCCTAACCTCTAACACCTAAACCCCTAAACCTTAACCCAAAACACCTATAACTCTAATCCCGAGCCCTATGGCCTAAACCTCTTTGAATTCTACTTCTATTAATCACTTTTACATGCTACAAACTCCTAATATTCTTCATACTTTTGTCCTTTTGCTCTCCTCCAAATAATTCAACTTTATTTCCAACATATAACAATTTAATAGAAAGGTAATAAAAAGAGAAATAAAACATAATCCCTAGAATAGAAAAGCGAACAAAATACATATTATCAAAAAAGTGCTAAACAATTAAAGGTTTGGAAAACATGAAAACAACAACGATAAATGAAAGGAACCTATCGGATAATGAGAGTATGGGGGAGGAAAATAATAGAAAGAATGATCATAACAAACAATAAACACAAAAACAAGTAGAAATAGTCAAGTGTAAAACATATTTTACATATATAAAGAAAGTCAACGCAACTAGGACGAATATATATACTTATCTTTGTTCAATCATAAGCTCGCCTTGCAAACTTTTCTCCTTCAACTCTTCTTAATCTTTCAAAAGCAAACATCCATTCCACAAACACCTGAAATTAAAACACAATATAGGTTTGTCACGCACATAAATATGAAAATCTAAAGAACAACAACAAAAACATAATAGAGACAAAAATAGGAGAAGAAAGATGAGCTAGTGGAGCAAAAAGCGAAAGAACAAAAACCCAAATCCTTATCCCTAAGCCTTTAAACCTTAACTCTTAGCCCCTATCCCCCTCTAACCCCTACCCCTAACCTCTAACACCTATAACTCTAATCCCCGAGCCCTATGGCCTAAACCTCTTTGAATTCTACGTTCTATTAATCTCTTTTACATGCTACAAACTCCTAATATTTTCCATACTTTGTCCTTTTGCTCTCCTCCAAATAATTCAACTTTTTTTTCAACATATAACAATTTAATAGAAAGGTAATAAAAAAAAGAAATAAAACATATTCCTAGAATAGAAAAACGAACAAAATACATATTATCAAAAAAGTGCTAAACAATTAAAGGTTTGGAAAAAACATGAAAACAACAACGATAAATGAAAAGGAAACTATTGGATAATGAGAGTATTGGGGATGAAAATAATAGAAAGAATGATCATAACAAACAATAAACACAAAACAAGTAGAAATAGTCAAGTGTAAAACATATTTTACATATAAAATAAAGTCAACGCAACTAGGACGAATATATATACTTATCTTTTCAATCATAAGCTCGCCTTGCAAACTTTTCTCCTTCAACTCTTCTCAATCTTTCAAAAGCAAACATCCATTCCACAAACAACTGAAATTAAAACACAAATAGATTTGTCACGCACATAAATATGAAAATCTAAAGAACAACAACAAAATATAATAAGAGACAAAAATAGGAGAAGAAATGATGAGCTAGTGGAGCAAAAAAACACTAAACCCAAATCCTTATCCCCTAAGCCTTTAAACCTTAACTCTTAGCCCTTATCCCCGTAACCCCTACCCCTAACCTCTAACACCTAAACCCCTAAACCTTAACCCAAAACACCTATAACTCTAATCCCCGAGCCCTATGGCCTAAACCTCTTTGAATTCTACGTTCTATTAATCACTTTTACATGCTACAAACTCCTAATATTCTTCCATACTTTGTCCTTTTGCTCTCCTCCAAATAATTCAACTTTCTTTTCAACATATAACAATTTAATAGAAAGGTAATAAAATAGAGAAATAAAACATAACTCCTAGAATAGAAAAGCGAACAAAATACATATTATCAAAAAAGTGCTAAACAATTAAAGGTTTGAAAAAACATGAAAACAACAACGATAAATGAAAAGGAACTATCGGATAATGAGAGTATTGGGGGATGAAAATAATAGAAAGAATGATCATAACAAACAATAAACACAAAAACAAGTAGAAATAGTCAAGTGTAAAACATATTTTACATATAAAATAAAGTCAACGCAACTAGGACGAATATATATACTTATCTTTTCAATCATAAGCTCGCCTTGCAAACTTTTCTCCTTCAACTCTTCTTAATCTTTCAAAAGCAAACATCCATTCCACAAATACCTGAAATTAAAACACAATATAGGTTTGTCACGCACATAAATATGAAAATCTAAAGAACAACAACAAAATATAATAAGAGACAAAAATAGGAGAAGAAAGAGGAGCTAGTTGAGCAAAAGAACACTAAACCCAAATCCTTATCCCCTAAGCCTTTAAACCTTAACTTTTAGCCCTTATCCCCGTAACCCCTACCTCTAACCTCTAACACCTAAACCCCTAAACCTTAACCCAAAACACCTATAACTCTAATCCCCGAGCCCTATGGCCTAAACCTCTTTGAATTCTGCGTTCTATTAATCTCTTTTACATGCTACAAACTCCTAATATTATTCCATACTTTGTCCTTTTGCTCTCCTCCAAATAATTCAAATTTCTTTCCAATATATAACATTTAATAGAAAGGTAATAAAAAACAGAAATAAAACATAATTTCAAGAATAGAAAAACGAACAAAATACATATTATCAAAAAAGTGCTAAACAATTAAAGGTTTGGAAAAACATGAAAACAACAACGATAAATGAAAAGGAACCTATCGGATAATGAGAGTATTGGGGGATGAAAATAATAGAAAGAATGATCATAACAAACAATAAACACAAAAACAAGTAGAAATAGTCAAGTGTAAAACATATTTTACATATAAAATAAAGTCAACGCAACTAGGACGAATATATATACTTATCTGTTCAATCATAAGCTCGCCTTGCAAACTTTTCTCCTTCAACTCTTCTTAATCTTTCAAAAGCAAACATCCATTCCACAAACAACTGAAATTAAAACACAAAATAGATTTGTCACGCACATAAATATGAAAATCTAAAGAACAACAACAAAATATAATAAGAGACAAAAATAAGAGAAGAAAGATGAGCTAGTGGAGCAAAAGAAGCAAAAGAACACTAAACCCAAATCCATATCCCCTAAGCCTTTAAACCTTAACTCTTAGCCCTTATCCCCGTAACCCCTACCCCTAACCTCTAACACCTAAACCCCTAAACCTTAACCCAAAACACCTATAACTCTAATCCCCGAGCCCTATGGCCTAAACCTCTTTGAATTCTACGTTCTATTAATCACTTTTACATGCTACAAACTCCTAATATTTTTCATACTTTGTCCTTTTGCTCTCCTCCAAATAATTCAACTTTCTTTCCAACATATAACAATTTAATAGAAAGGTAATAAAAAAAAGAAATAAAACATATTTTAAGAATAGAAAACGAACAAAATACATATTATCAAAAAAGTGCTAAACAATTAAAGGTTTGGAAAAACATGAAAACAACAACGATAAATGAAAAGGAACCTATCGGATAATGAGAGTATTGGGGATGAAAATAATAGAAAGAATGATCATAACAAACAATAAACACAAAAACAAGTAGAAATAGTCAAGTGTAAAACATATTTTACATATAAAATAAAGTCAACGCAACTAGGACGAATATATATACTTATCTTTTCAATCATAAGCTCGCCTTGCAAACTTTTCTCCTTCAACTCTTCTTAATCTTTCAAAAGCAAACATCCATTCCACAAATACCTGAAATTAAAACACAATATAGGTTTGTCACGCACATAAATATGAAAATCTAAAGAAAAACAACAAAACATAATAAGAGACAAAAATAGGAAAAGAAAGATGAGCTAGTGGAGCAAAAGAAGCAAAAGAACAATAAACCCAAATCCTTATCCCCTAAGCCTTTAAACCTTAACTCTTAGCCCTTATCCCCGTAACCCCTACCCCTAACCTCTAACACCTAAACCCCTAAACCTTAACCCAAAACACCTATAACTCTAATCCCCGAGCCCTATGGCCTAAACCTCTTTGAATTCTACGTTCTATTAATCTCTTTTACATGCTACAAACTCCTAATATTATTCCATACTTTGTCCTTTTGCTCTCCTCCAAATAATTCAAATTTCTTTCTAATATATAACAATTTAATAGAAAGGTAATAAAAAAAAGAAATAAAACAATTCCAAGAATATAAAAGCGAACAAAATACATATTAACAAAAAAGTGCTAAACAATTAAAGGTTTGGAAAAACATGAAAACAACAACGATAAATGAAAAGGAACCTATCGGATAATGAGAGTATTGGGGGATGAAAATAATAGAAAGAATGATCATAACAAACAATAAACACAAAAACAAGTAGAAATAGTCAAGTGTAAAACATATTTTACATATAAAATAAAGTCAACGCAACTAGGACGAATATATATACTTATCTGTTCAACCATAAGCTCGCCTTGCAAACTTTTCTCCTTCAACTCTTCTTAATCTTTCAAAAGCAAACATCCATTCCACAAATACCTGAAATTAAAACACAATATAGGTTTGTCACGCACATAAATATGAAAATGTATATAACAACAACAAAACATAATAATAGACAAAAATAGAAGAAGAAAGATGAGCTAGTGGAGCAAAAGAAGCGAAAGAACAATAAACCCAAATCCTTATCCCTAAGCCTTTAAACCTTAACTCTTAGCCCATATCCCCGTAACCCCTACCCCTAACCTCTAACACCTATAACTCTAATCCCCGAGCCCTATGGCCTAAACCTCTTTGAATTCTACGTTCTATTAATCTCTTTTACATGCTACAAACTCCTAATATTGTTCCATACTTTGTCCTTTTGCTTTCCTCCAAATAATTCAACTTTCTTTCCAATATATAACAATTTAATAGAAAGGTAATAAAAAAAAGAAATAAAACAATATTTTAAGAATAGAAAAACGAACAAAATACATATTATCAAAAAAGTGCTAAACAATTAAAGGTTTGGAAAAACATGAAAACAACAACGATAAATGAAAAGGAACCTATCGGATAATGAGAGTATTGGGGGATGAAAATAATAGAAAGAATGATCATAACAAACAATAAACACAAAAACAAGTAGAAATAGTCAAGTGTAAAACATATTTTACATATAAAATAAAGTCAACGCAACTAGGACGAATATATATACTTATCTGTTCAATCATAAGCTCGCCTTGCAAACTTTTCTCCTTCAACTCTTCTTAATCTTTCAAAAGCAAACATCCATTCCACAAACAACTGAAATTAAAACACAATATAGGTTTGTCACGCACATAAATATGAAAATCTAAAGAACAACAACAAAACATAATAAGAGACAAAAATAAGAGAAGAATGATGAGGTAGTGAAGCAAAAGAACACTAAACCCAAATCCATATCCCCTAAGCCTTTAAACCTTAACTCTTAGCCCTTATCCCCGTAACCCCTACCCCTAACCTCTAACACCTAAACCCCTAAACCCCTAAACCTTAACCAAAACACCTATAACTCTAATCCCCGAGCCCTATGGCCTAAACCTCTTTGAATTCTACGTTCTATTAATCACTTTTACATGCTACAAACTCCTAATATTCTTGCATACTTTTGTCCTTTTGCTCTCCTCCAAATAATTCAACTTTCTTTCCAACATATAACAATTTAATAGAAAGGTAATAAAAAAAAGAAATAAAACACAATTCCTAGAATAGAAAAGCGAACAAAATACATATTATCAAAAAAGTGCTAAACAATTAAAGGTTTGGAAAAACATAAAAAACAACAACGATAAATGAAAAGGAATCTATCGGATAATGAGAGTATTGGGGGATAAAAATAATAGAAAGAATGATCATAACAAACAATAAACACAAAAACAAGTAGAAATAGTCAAGTATAAAACATATTTTACATATAAAATAAAGTCAACGCAACTAGGACGAATATATATACTTATCTTTTCAATCATAAGCTCCCTTGCAAACTTTTCTCCTTCAACTCTTCTTAATCTTTCAAAAGCAAACATCCATTCCACAAACAACTGAAATTAAAACAAAAAATAGATTTATCACGCACATAAATATGAAAATCAAAAGTAAAACAACAACAAAATATAATAAGAGACAAAAATAGGAGAAGAAAGATGAACTAGTGGAGCAAAAGAAGCAAAAGAACAATAAACCCAAATCCTTATCCCCTAAGCCTTTAAACCTTAACTCTTAGCCCTTATCCCCGTAACCCCTACCCCTAATCTCTAACTCCTAAACCCCTAAACCCCTAAACCTTAACCCAAAATACCTATAGCTCTAATCCCCGAGCCCTATGGCCTAAACCTCTTTGAATTCTACGTTCTATTAATCTCTTTTACATGCTACAAACTCCTAATATTCTTCCATACTTTGTCCTTTTGCTCTCCTCCAAATAATTCAACTTTCTTTCCAACATATAACAATTTAATAGAAAGGTAATAAAAAAAAGAAATAAAACATAATTCCTAGAATAGAAAAAGCGAACAAAATACATATTATCAAAAAAGTGCAAAACCATTAAAGGTAAAGAAAACATGAAAACAACAAGGACAAATAAAAAAGAACTAATCGGATAATGAGAATGTTGGGGGATGAAAATAATAAAAAAAATGATCATAACAAACAAGAAACATAAAAACAAGTAGAAATAGTCAAGTGTAAAACATATTTTACATATAAAATAAAGTCAACGCAACTAGGACGAAAAACTATACTTATCTTTTCAATCATAAGCTCGCCTTGCAAACTTTTCTCCTTCAACTCTTCTTAATCTTTCAAAAGCAAACATCCATTCCACAAAAAACTGAAATTAAAAAACAAAATAGATTTGTCACGCACACAAATATGAAAATCTCAGAAACAACAACAAAATATAATAAGAGACAAAAATAGGAGAAGAAAGATGAGCTAGTGGAGCAAAAGAAGCAAAAGAACACTAAACCCAAATCTTTATCCCATAAGCCTTTAAACCTTAACTCTTAGCCCTTATCCCCGTAACCCCTACCCCTAACCTCTAACACCTAAACCCCTAAACCTTAACCCAAAACACCTATAGCTCTAATCCCCGAGCCCTATGGCCTAAACCTCTTTGAATTCTACTTTCTATTAATCTCTTTTACATGCTACAAACTCCTAATATTCTTCATACTTTGTCCTTTTGCTCTCCTCCAAATAATTCAAATTTCTTTCCAACATATAACAATTTAATAGAAAGATAATAAAAATAAGAAATAAAACAAAATTTCTATAATAGAAAAACGAACAAAATACATATTCTCAAAGAAGTGAAAAACCATTAAAGGTAAAGAAAACATGAAAACAAGAAGGACAAATGAAAAAGAACTAATCGGATAATGAGAATGTTGGGGGATGAAAATAATAAAAAGAATGATCATAACAAACAAGAAATACAAAAACAAGTAGAAATAGTCAAGTGTAAAACATATTTTAAATATAAAATAAAGTCAACGCAACTAGGACGAAAAGCTATACTTATCTTTTCAATCATAAGCTCGCCCTGCAAACTTTTCTCCTTCAACTCTTCTTAATCTTTCAAAAGCAAACATCCATTCCACAAAAAACTGAAATTAAAAAACAAAATAGATTTGTCACGCACACAAATATGAAAATCTCATAAACAACAACAAAATATAATAAGAGACAAAAATAGGAGAAGAAAGATGAGCTAGTGGAGCAAAAGAAGCAAAAGAACACTAAACCCAAATCTTTATCCCTAAGCCTTTAAACCTTAACTCTTAGCCCTTATCCCCGTAACCCCTACCCCTAACCTCTAACACCTAAACCCCTAAACCCCTAAACCTTAACCCAAAACACCTATAGCTCTAATCCCCGAGCCCTATGGCCTAAACCTCTTTGAATTCTACGTTCTATTAATCTCTTTTACATGCTACACAAACTCCTTATATTCTTCCATACTTTGTCCTTTTGCTCTCCTCCAAATAATTCAACTTTCTTTCCAACATATAACAATTTAATAGAAAGGTAATAAAATAAAGAAATGAAACATAATTCCTAGAATTGAAAAGCGAACAAAATACATATTATCAAAAAAGTGCTAAACAATTAAAGGTTTGGAAAAACATACAAACAACAACGATAAATAAAAAGGAATCTATCGGACAATGAGAGTATTGGGGGATAAAAATAATAGAAAGAATGATCATAACAAACAATAAACACAAAAACAAGTAGAATAAGTATAAAACATATTTTACATATAAAATAAAGTCAACGCAACTAGGACGAATATATATACTTATCTTTTCAATCATAAGCTCCCCTTGCAAACTTTTCTCCTTCAACTCTTCTTAATCTTTCAAAAGCAAACATCCATTCCACAAACAACTGAAATTAAAACAAAAAATAGATTTGTCACGCACATAAATATGAAAATCAAAAGTATAACAACAACAAAATATAATAAGAGACAAAAATAGGAGAAGAAAGATGAGCTAGTGGAGCAAAAGAAGCAAAAGAACAATAAACTCAAATCCTTATCCCCTAAACCTTTCAACATTAACTCTTAGCCCTTATCCCCGTAACCCCTACCCCTAACTTCTAACACCTAAACCCCTAAACCTTAACCCAAAACACCTATAGCTCTAATCCCCGAGCCCTATGGCCTAAACCTCTTTGAATTCTACTTTCTATTAATCTCTTTCACCTGCTACAAACTCCTAATATTCTTCCATACTTTGTCCTTTTGCTCTCCTCCAAATAATTCAAATTTCTTTCCAACATATAACAATTTACTGGAAAAATAATAAAAATAAGAAATAAAACAAAATTTCTAAAATAGAAAAACGAACAAAATACATATTCTCAAAGAAGTGCAAAACCATTAAAGGTAAAGAAAACATGAAAACAACAAGGACAAAAAAAAAAGAACTAATCGGATAATGAGAATGTTGGGGGATGAAAATAATAAAAAGAAGGATCATAACAAACAAGAAACATAAAAACAAGAAGAAATAGTCAAGTGTAAAACATATTTTACATATAAAATAAAGTCAACGCAACTAGGACGAAAAGATATACTTATCTTTTCAATCATAAGCTCGCCTTGCAAACTTTTCTCCTTCAACTCTTCTTAATCTTTCAAAAGCAAGCATCCATTCCACAAACAACTGAAATTAAAAAACAAAATAGATTTGTCACGCACACAAATATAAAAATCTCAGGAACAACTACAAAATATAATAAGAGACAAAAATAGGAGAAGAAAGATGAGCTAGTGGAGCAAAAGAAGCAAAAGAACACTAAACCCAAATCTTTATCCCCTAAGCCTTTAAACCTTAACTCTTAGCCCTTATCCCCGTAACCCCTACCCCTAACCTCTAACACCTAAACCCCTAAACCCAAACCCAAAACACCTATAACTCTAATCCCCGAGCCCTATGGCCTAAACCTCTTTGAATTCTACGTTCTATTAATCTCTTTTACAAGCTACAAATTGCTAATATTCTTCCATGTTTTGTCCTTTTGCTCCCCACCAAATAATTCAAATTTCTTTCCAACATATAACAATTTAATAGAAAGATAATAAAAAAAAAAATAAAACATAATTTCTATAATAGAAAAGTGAACAAAATACATATTCTCAAAGAAGTGCTAAACAATTAAAGGTTAAGAAAACATGAAAACAACAACGATAAATGAAAAAGGACAAATCGGATAATTAGAATGTTGGGGGATGAAAATAATAAAAAGAATGATCATAACAAACAAGAAACATAAAAACAAGTAGAAATAATAAAGTGTAAAACATAATGTACATATAAAAAAAAGCCAACGCAACTAGGACGAAAAGATATACTTATGTTTTCAATCATAAGCTCGCCTTGCAAACTTTTCTCCTTCAACTCTTCTTAATCTTTCAAAAGCAAACATCCATTCCACAAACAACTGAAATTAAAAAACAAAATAGATTTGTCACGCACACAAATATGAAAATCTCAGGAACAACAACAAAATATAATAAGAGACAAAAATAGGAGAAGAAAGATGAGCTAGTGGAGCAAAAGAAGCAAAAGAACACTAAACCCAAATCTTTATACCATAAGCCTTTAAACCTTAACTCTTAGCCCTTATCCCCGTAACCCCTACCCCTAACCTCTAACACCTAAACCCCTAAACTTTAACCCAAAACACCTATAACTCTAATCCCCGAGCCCTATGGCCTAAACCTCTTTGAATTCTACGTTCTATTAATCTATTTTACATGCTACAAACTTCTAATATTCTTCCATACTTTGTCCTTTTGCTCTCCTCCAAATAATTCAACTTTCTTTCCAACATATAACAATTTAATAGAAAGGTAATAAAAAAAAAGAAATGAAACACAATTCCTAGAATTGAAAAGCGAACAAAATACATATTATCAAAAAAGTGCTAAACAATTAAAGGTTTGGAAAAACATAAAAAACAACAACGATAAATGAAAAGGAATCTATCGGACAATGAGAGTATTGGGGGATAAAAATAATAGAAAGAATGATCATAACAAACAATAAACACAAAAACAAGTAGAAATAGTCAAGTATAAAACATATTTTACATATAAAATAAAGACAACACAACTAGGACGAATATATATACTTATCTTTTCAATCATAAGCTCCCCTTGCAAACTTTTCTCCTTCAACACTTCTTAATCTTTCAAAAGCAAACATTCATTCCACAAACAACAGAAATTAAAACAAAAAATAGATTTATCACGCACATAAATATGAAAATCAAAAGTAAAACAACAACAAAATATAATAAGAGACAAAAATAGGAGAAGAAAGATGAGCTAGTGGAGCAAAAGAAGCAAAAGAACAATAAACCCAAATCCTTATCCCCTAAGCCTTTAAACCTTAACTCTTAGCCCTTATCCCCGTAACCCCTACCCCTAACCTCTAACACCTAAACCCCTAAACCTTAACCCAAAATACCTAAAGCTCTAATCCCCGAGCGCTATAGCCTAAACCTCTTTGAATTCTACGTTCTATTAATCTCTTTTACATGCTACAAACTCTTAATATTCTTCCATACTTTGTCCTTTTGCTCTCCTCCAAATAATTCAACTTTCTTTCCAACATATAACAATTTAATAGAAAGATGATAAAAAAAAGAAATAAAACATAATTCCTAGAATAGAAAAAGCGAACAAAATACATATTATCAAAAAAGTGCTAAACAATTAAAGGTTTGGAAAAACATGAAAACAACAACAATAAATGAAAAGGAACCTATCGGATAATGAGAGTATTAAGGGATGAAAATAATAGAAAGAATGATCATAACAAACAATAAACACAAAAACAAGTAGAAATAGTCAAGTGTAAAACATATTTTACATATAAAATAAAGTCAACGCAACTAGGACGAATATATATACTTATCTTTTCAATCATAAGCTCGCCTTGCAAACTTTTCTCCTTCAACTCTTCTCAATCTTTCAAAAGCAAACATCCATTCCACAAACAACTGAAATTAAAACACAATATAGGTTTGTCACGCACATAAATATGAAAATCTAAAGAACAACAACAAAACATAATAAGAGACAAAAATAAGAGAAGAATGATGAGGTAGTGGAGCAAAAGAAGCAAAAGAACACTAAACCCAAATCCATATCCCCTAAGCCTTTAAACCTTAACTCTTAGCCCTTATCCCCTACCCCTAACCTCTAACACCTAAACCCCTAAACCTTAACCCAAAACCCCAAAAGTCATAAGCCCCTAGCCCTAAGGCCTAAACCCTCTTTGAATTCTATGTTCTATTAGTATCTTGTACATGCTACAAACTCCTAATGTTCTTTCCTGATTTATCCTTTTGCTCCCCCTTCAAAGAATTCAATTTTGTTTCCTACATTCAACAATTTAGCAGAAAGATAATAAAAAAATATATATATAATTTCTATAATAAAAAAAAGAACAAAATACATAATATCAAATAAATGCTAAGCACTTCAAGGTTAGGTAAAATATGAAAACAACAACGAAAAATGAAAATGACCCTTTCGGTTAATGAGAGTGTTGGACGATAAAAATAATTGAAAGAATGATCACAACAAACAAGAAAAACAAAAACAAGTAGGAATAGTTAAATGTAAAACATATTTTATACATAAAAGAAATTCAACGGAAGTAGGACGAATAGATACACTTATCTTTTCAATCATAAGCTTGCTTTGCAAACTTATCTCATTCAACTCTTCTTAATCCTTGATAAGCAAACATCAATTCCACAAACAACTGAAATCAAAACACAAAATAGATTTGTTACGCACATAAATATAAAAATCTAAAGAATAACAAAAAACAATAAGAAACAAAAATATGAGAAGAATGATGAGGAGGTGAAGCAAAAGAACAATAAACCCAAATCTTTATCCCCTAAACCGCTATACCTTAACTCTTAGCCCTTGTCCCCGCAACCCCCTACCCCTAACCTCTAACACCTAAACTCCTAAACCTTAACCCAAAACACCAAATGCCCTAAGCCCCAAGCTCTATGGCCTAAACCTCTTTGAATTCTATGTTCTACTAATATCTTCTACATGCTACAAACTCATAATGTTCTTCCATGCTTTATCCTTTTGCTCCCCTCCAAATAATTAAACTTTGTTTCCAACATATAACAATTTAATAGAACGATAATAAAAAAAAAGAAATAAAACATAAGTTCTATAAGCAAACATCTATTCCACAAACAACTGAAATCAAAACACAAAATAGATTTATTAGGCACATAAATATGAAAATCTAAAGAACAACAAAAAACAATCAGAGAAAAAAATAGAAGAAGAATGATGAGAAGGTGGAGCAAAAGAACAATAAACCCAAATCCCTATCCCCTAAACCTCTAAACCTTTAACTCTTAGCCCTTGTCCCCGCAACCCCCTACCCCTAACCTCTAACATCTAAACCCCAAAAGCCATAAGCCCCAAGCCCTAAACCCTCTTTGAATTCTATGTTCTATTAGCATCTTCTACATGCTACAAACTTCTAATGTTCTTCCATGCGTTATCCTTTTGTTCTCTCTCCAAATAATTCAATTTTCTTTCCAACATTTAACAATTTAATAGAAAGATAATAAAAAAAGAAATAAAACATAATTTCTATAATACAAAAGCGAACAAAATACATATTATCGAAGAAATGCTAAGCACTTAAAGGTTAGGTAAAACATGAAAATAACAACGAAAAATGAAAAGAAACCTATCGGATAATGAGAGTGTTGGGGGATAAAAACCATAGAAAGAATGATCATAATAAACAAGAAACACAAAAACAAGTAGAAATAGTCAAGTGTAAAACATATTTTACATATAAAAGAAAGTCAACGAAACTTGGACGAATAAGTATACTTATCTTTTCAATCATAAGCTCGCTTTGCAAACTTATCTAGTTCAACTCTTCTTAATCTTTCATAAGTAAACATCCATTCTACAAACAACTGAAATCAAAACACAAAATAGATTTGTTACGTACATAAATATCAAAATCTAAATAAACAACAAGAGACAAAAATAGGAGGAAAATGATGAGGAGGTGAAGCAAAAGAAGCAAAATAACAATAAACCCAAATCTCTAATCCCTAAACCTTAACTCTTAGCCCTTATCCCCGTAACCCCTACCCCAAACCTCTAACCCCTAAACCTTGACCCACAACCCAAAAAACTTTAAGTCCGAAGCCCTAAGGCCTAAATCCTCTTTGAATTCTATGTTTTTTTAGTATCTTCTACATGCTACAAACTCCTAATGTTCTTCCATGCGTTATCCTTTTGCTCTCTTTTCAAATAATTCAATTTTGTTTCAAACATTTAACAATTTAATAGAAAGAAAATAGAAAAATAAATAAAATATAATTTCTATGATAGAAAAAATATTATCAAATAAATGCTAAGCACTTAAAGGTTAGGTAAAACATTAATAAGGAGGCGAACTGCAATCAAGCAAAGAGAGGATAATAAATGGCAAATGAAACACTTATGTATCCTATAGCCTAGGAATTAGAGATATACAGATATTTGTGTGTGTGTGTGTATATGATACCAACAACTCATGCAATACGGCGTTCCCTCCTTCAGAAGACTAACAGTTTGCCAAAAAGTGTTTTGTTTCCATGACGTGAGTAATTGGTAGATTCTACATACAAGTTTGGAAAATTAAGGCGAAGAAGATGGTCATTTCAGCTTCTTACTAAAGTCAGATAGCCCAAGAAGGCGAATTCTGGGAATGTTAGCAGCTTTTGCTCTCTCTTTCTGAGTGTTGTATGCCCAGTCCCCTACTTCAAAGAAACTCAGATCAGCAACCAAACCAACCATACCACAACAATAAAGAGGGAGAAAACCCAAGGGAAGAACTAGGATGCACATTTGGCGGAGTAATGGGAGCCAAAAAAAACCAGAAATCACCCTATTATAGGGGAAACTAATATGTGAACAGCACAGTAGACATAATACAATAGCTGATTAGAAAAAAGTAGACGTATTAAAAGGAAATAAATACACAAACAATACCTTAAACAATACAATAGACTTTTACCAAATGTAGACTATGGGCGTATTTGTGTGTGCATATATACCTTCTCAGAATCCTGGCAGATAGTGTGGCGAACACGGAACATTGCCGCAAGCATGGATTCTGGCTCCTGCTGAGTCCGTGTATCAACCGTCATGCAAAACTTTTTTCCTCCTGTGAGTTAAAAAACAATTTAGTTCAAAAACTTATTTAGTCTTCACCAAAACTCATTTACAAGTTGACAATTTCATGCCTTAAAACGCATAATCAGTTAAATTTGTGCATCTGAACTGTCTCCCTCTGTTAGTGTGGTAAACCTTTCATCATTTGATCATGATTCGTTAAGGTTCCAACTACCGAAAAAATCGATCTATACACGCGCACAGATGGAGAGAGAGAATTGAAGAAAGAAAATAATCTGTGAAAATAAATTCAAGAAACACAACAATCAGCAAAAAGAAATTCAAGAAACAAAATAAATGAGTTGACACCGCAAGACAGGGATAAGAATAGGAAACCAGCTCTTTACTTATGAATGAGAGACAAACAACAAATTCTTATTTTCAAGAAAATAGAAATATTTAAGCACTAAAAGCGATTGAACGAAACCCTAAGAATCCAATTTAATACGAAAAGATCAATTAATAACCCGAACAAAAAGGAACAACAGATAACAAAAGATTTCAGAAATCTTTAATCCACTCACCTTTCAAACGAGTTAGGGCCATTAGAGAAAGCAACAGATAAAGAAAGCCGAGCGAGCAGAACATCTCCATAAATTATTTGGCAATGGCGGCAGAACCGTTTCTTTCGAGGAAGAAACCCCAGATCATTGGGCAAGGTGGTCCGCTTCAACGACCAGATGGGGCTATGGGCTCATCAGACCCTACGGAGAAGGCGAAGTCCCCCAATCGGCGATCAAATCCGATGGCCATCAATGTCACTGGGCCCAACGGAGTCCCCGTCGACAAGCCCAGGGGTGGTGGTCCCAGAGGTGGCCGCGGTGGTTATGGGTTTGGTAGTGTGGCAGCGGCGGTGACAATTGGTACCGCGGCGGTGGTAATCGGAGGAATGGTAATTGGTACAGCGGCGGTCTCGGCCGTTGCAGGGTGAGTGAGCTCCTGTTTGAGAGAAACGAAGAGGGAGGTTTCCAGAGAGAGAGGCGGATGTTTCAAAAAAGAGAGAGGCGGTTGGTTTTTTTTTCCGTTGGGAATTGGGAGTGTATCAAGCTATATTTATAGGGCGGGTGGACGCTGATAATGGGTGATTAGATTTTATTAAATTAACACAAATTAACCTTTAGTTTCATTACATTAACTTTAAATTAGTATTCAATTTTATCTAATCAACATGAAATTAACCTTAAGTTATGTCAAATTAATTTTTAATTTTATTTTATTCAATTAATATTCAATTTTGTGAATTAACACCGAATTTAATATTTAATTGTATCAATTTAAAATTTAATTTTATTAAATTAATATTCAATTTCATCAAATTGATGTTAGTTTATTAATTCACTAATGTTATTGAGACATAATTTATGAACATAATGAATTGTGATCAATTTATGATAGTGGAATGTATTTACACTAATGCTATTGGGACATAATTTGTGGACATAATGAGTTGTCACAAATGAAATGACAGTGAATTATATTTAATGATGGGTCTCATTGCAGCATTAAATGAATTTATTATTATTTCATTGGTGACAACTTATTGTGTCTCCAAATTATGTCCCAATAGCATTGCTCATGTATTTAATGGTGAGACCTCAGTATTAAATGCATTTCACTATCACTCCATTGGTCGCAATAACATTGCTCTTATTAATTTAGCATCAAATTTATGTTTAATTTCATCAATCGACAATAAATTGACACTAAATTAATAGTCAATTTTATTTTATCAAGATAACACCTTCTTAATATTCAATTTCATTATATGGTGGTGTAATCTTGTTCTGTTTAGAGAGCTAAGAGTAAGTATCGTAATTCGTAAGGAAATATGCAGTCACATCATACTTTTTTTATTGTTAGTAACGAGAGTGATGATAAGGTAGTTCGTGAAATACATATACAAAAATCAGAGGGCATGTCAATGAAATATGATCAAAATCCAAGGAGTGTTAGTTGAATATATAAGTATGAATAGTTGTTTGCTTGTGTTGTTGACCCTCGTGCAAGTCAAGGTTTCACGTGATGGAGGATAGTAAGAGATCTCGTATGTCACATCAAATAATTACGTTCGTCTAGAGTGTTTTCTATACTCAAAGGTCACTCTACTCATAGCCAATTGATTTTGAATTAGATGCTTTGACAGTGGACTCTTTTCAAAATTTTGCTTTATTAAATTTGTTTTTCATATTTTCGGGGTGAGAAATTTTCTCTTGAAATTTCTTGGGATGGAAAGTGAGAATATGTTGCTGGTCATTGCTAAAGTGTGGAGTTTAACAACCTTTAATTCGTAGTGGGGTGATTGAACTGCTTTCAATTTGCGTTTTGATATATTTGATTTTGATCCGATATGATATATATTAAGTCAATACTCAATTTTTGATAGATTTTGTGATTCCTATTCTTTTTGAATTTACAATTCTCTATCTCTAGTGATTTCCTTAGATGTTTAAGTTATTTCCACCATGATCAAAATGTGGTGATATACCTATTTTTATACACTAATAATGCACCACGTGCGTTGTACGTGAATAATTTTTATATACAAAATATTAATAAAAAGTATTAGGTATATATGTACCTACATTGAATATTATTTCAAGTTTATCAAAATTATATTTTATTGCTCGTATTATATTATATAATTTGAAAATATTGTTTGTTCTCAACGATTCATTGTTTTAAGTATAAAAAAAAGATAAAAATAATTTATTTGAAATTCATTTGATTATATTTCAACTTATAATTCATTGAATAAAATAAAAAAAACGTGTAATATTCTTATTAATGCTTACTATAATTAGTTAGGGTAATACGGATAAAATATATGATTAATAACACTTTGGTTCTCTAAAGTTTGCACTTTTTGTTAGTTTAGTCCTCGGTATATAAATTTTATCAATTTAGTTCCTAAAATATTTAATTCTTATTTAAATGGTCCTTAACCAGATGGTCAATTAAGTTTTTTGACGAAAATAACCACATGTTATTCCGTCAAATAGTATCACCTGATCACTTTTATAAAAAACTTAACAAGTTGTCTGCATATAGATCATTTAAACACTAACTAAATACTTTGAAGACCAAATTAATAAAATTGATATAATGAATATCAAATTAACAAAACATGCATATTTTAGGCACTAAAAGTGCTATTCACCTTAAAATATAATATACTACTTTATAATATATATTTTAAAAGAATATTAAAATTCTAAAATTCAAGTTTTACTTAAAAATACAATATAATTTTTTTATATAAACTCTTAATAAAATATGAAAAGTTTATTGTAATTGAAGAATTATGTTGATTTCATATAAATTATTTTTAAAAAATTACGTAAAAGATTATTTTTTATCTTAAAAATTAAATGGTTGAAATTTTGGATGAAAGAAATACACATATGTAAGGATAATATTATCCTTATATTTAAAATGAGTAATATTAAATTGATAAAGTTTTTTTTTTCTTCTTAAAATTGTACATTTTATTAAAAATTATAGTGATGCATATATGTTTTAAAGGTATCGTAGTCAATTAAAATGTTTCATAGATACTGATATTTATACATAGTAAATAAAGAATTAAAAGAGATATTAGGGGTAATTTGGAGATTTAAACATATAAGTATATGATGACAATTTAGATATTCAAATATTGAAGGATAGTGTGGTATTTAAAATATTTTATAAGAGTAAAATAGTGAATAAATTTTTTTTTATGGTATGACAAAAGTTTCATTCTGTATTAGTAGTATAGATGGCAAAAAAAATATATATATATAGTCATAATGTTATCTATATATTTGAAAAAGGTATGATTTATTGATAAAGTTTTTGAACACTTTATTAAAAACTATAATTATGCATATATTTTTTGAAGAGTAATGTAGTCAGTTAATTTTTTTTTTTATAGATATTGATATTTATACAATGATAATAGAGAAGTAAAAGAAATGCTATAGGGTAAATTGGAGATTTAAATACATAAGGACGTGATTGTAATTTAGATATATAACTATGGAAAGATAAGATAATATGATAATATGATCTATTGGGAGTAGCTGGATTTTTTTTTCAAACAAATCAACATTTTATTTCATTTCTAAAAAATTATTACAAGGAAGAAAATGTAGACAGATCTGCCTCCATAACAACCCAACTCAAAAAATTTACAAAGAACTATCCACATTTTACAAAGAATGAGAAAAAATCAAAGAATTATTGATTCTCAAAACTGGTATTCCTCTCTCGTTTTGAACCATCAACATCCTCCCCGTGCTTGGCATCGTGTCCATCGCAGAAAAAACAGTAGAAGCTCTCACCTGCACTGTCTGCTTGGAAAGAAAGAACTAGATTCTACCAAATGCTTTTTGTGTTTTAATTTATGTCATTTTACTTAATATGCACTGTTCATCAACATTTTTGATGTTGTGACGAAAGCAACCGAGTAAATTGTTCATCAATATTTTTCGAAGCCATTGGGTTTCGTTGTAATGTTTGATGGTTTCCTATTGGATGTTTCATTTCTAAATTTTTTTTGTGGCTATTGATTTTTTTTCCTTGGAGCCATTCTGCTTCAATTTTTTGTGGTCTTGCAGCGGTGGTTCAACTAAATTAAGAGTGTTATTCTTTGTGTTCATTGGGTGACTAATTCAATATTGTATCACAAAAAAATGTTATACCATAATTAACCATCGAATGATGATGTCTTTCATATGCAAAACCATCTTTTATGCCTCTACGAGTTAGATATACGGACCATTACATAGTTGACGGCCTGTTAAGTTTTTTTTTTTTAACTTGATAGGGGGTAGATGAAGCTAGGACAATAGGCAATTTATTTGCATAATAAAATTATTTAGGTCCCTATAAGTGGTAATGTTTTTTATTTCTATTTTGGTCAGGAAATGCATTGGTTATACAAGGAGTAGTTGTCATGTTAAGACTTTTATATCCTTATTTCTTATTTATTCAACTACCTGAGCACTATTTCGATTCGGCACTACTTGGGTTTAGTAAACTAGGCAAGTGGGCATAAGTGTGATTTTGTGTTTTTGTTTGGTGAATGTGAACTAATTTCGTACATTGTTTTTAGGATTTGTTTGGTCTGATTAGAATTGTTGATTGTTTTGGTTGAGGTTTGAAATGCTAAATTTGGGTTTTTGACGGAAATGCTATGACGAATTTTTTGTTTAAGGGTTGCATGTATTCATTTGTTTGCCAATATCCATACATGATGATATCAAGGTTTGCACAAGTACCATTGTTCTCCTCGGACCATTGGTAAGGGCATTGAGTACTAGTAATGTGACGACTTGTATAAAAATTAATCACCAATACGCTAATTAGGTCATCAATTATGATTCTATATAACTTAAGGTTACTTTTAAAAATTTTAAATAATAAATGGACTTCAAATATGAATTCTTTATGTGAAAACAAGTCGAATGACTTTAATATATGTCATATTTCATGTTAAAATAAAAAGGTCATAGTGTCTTAGTGATACATTTGTAACACCTCGCATAAATCTCATTTCAAACTAATGTCATTCTTTTCTTTCTTCATGAGCGTCTTTATATATTTTTTGAATTTTCATGTTAAAAAGATTTAACATGTATAATTTCGTTGTTATTGCAATAGATTTTTTTATTGCTTCAATTGATAATTTTGGATTTAATATTACTACTATGTTGCTGCAATTATTGATAAAATGGTTATACTGAAGCATGAATGCGACGTGATTGTGACACCCCAAATTCATGGGGTCCGTTAATTTCCCATCAACCCACAGAATGCCCGTGGATACCGTATAACTCGATATCGTATCGTTGTGTCCCATTTATCGGGATCCATAATTTAACGAAATCCGGGCAGAGTCT
This sequence comes from Ilex paraguariensis, assembly GCA_963454935.2. Taxonomy (NCBI): domain Eukaryota; kingdom Viridiplantae; phylum Streptophyta; class Magnoliopsida; order Aquifoliales; family Aquifoliaceae; genus Ilex; species Ilex paraguariensis. The sequence goes on along the minus strand of CAUOFW020006150.1, from coordinate 3,249 downwards.
CCTTTGTACAGGAAGCTCTACCCTAAAACACAATCTGTGCAATCAACATTTACATGACCCATCCGAGGTCCAATATAATACCATAACCACACAGGGTCTATTTTATACATAAAACTTGACCACACCGGATCCAATCATCATATTTATATCAAAATATGCAAGGTTATATTAAAACAGTCCATATATACTCTATTACAATTCCTTTACACATTACATGCTAAAATTTAATTACAAATTTACTTTTACAAAAAAAAATGGATTGGAAGCCACAAGTCGACTTTTCTTCAACCATGTGACCCTGATTGTGAGCAGTCCATTGGTGCATGACCCACACCTGAAATGTTTCCCGTATAGGGTGAGCCAATGCCCAGTAGAATAATCCCTACAGAGGCTACTCATCACCTAAAATGCATATGCAATGTATAAATGCAACATTTCACAACAAGTATTCCCTCCAACAATAACATATAATACAATGTTGGAAAATCATGATGCCATGCCAAGTAATGAGATGAAACTCACCCATGCATGCTATCCCGAGCCCACACCGACTCCCACAACACAATACGACACTTACGTGTAAAACAAACGTCTTTGATGAAACACATCCAAAGATCATTTTGAAATCAACCATATGTCATAAAACTAATTCATTCTTGGATGTTTCCCATCAAATGAATAATTTATATTTCAAAATCATGTGCCTTTATGGGGTATCGGATTCAGGAATCGCACCTCCGGCTCCGTACGCCGTTACACTTTTCTGGAATTTCACCGCCGGTAAGTGTATGAACCAAGTGGTCGGGTTTTTCACCCGAGGGAGTGTCTAGCCCTACTTGCTATACCCGACACAAGTTTTCTTATGCATGTCACCGTGCGACTCCGTAGGACGTTCCATCCCACTTTCCCGAGCCTACCATCAAGTACCAATGTTGGTGTTGATCACCCCATGCAACCCTACACCCACACTCATGCATGTAGCCCATGAATGTGATGTTAATTCCATGTCCATATTGCAATGCATGCCAAATGACAATTTTTAAATATCATTGTATACCATGACAATTAATATCATTTGCATATAATCACATAACCATTTCAAGTTCAATATATCCAAGAGCATATATCAACACTCCATCAACATGATAACACATAATACATGCTAATATTACATTTAATTCACAAGGCATAATATAAAACACAAAGCATGCCCACATGATCCCAATTTCCAAGGGATTACATAAATACTTCCATATACCAAAATCAAGCCAAGATTTTATATGGATCATTCAAACAAAATAAAAATCAGAATATATGATTTTTATATAACCAATTATCTAAACCTTCAAGAAATCACAAACTAACACTTTCTAACTACCAATTCACACTAGAATTGATCCTACCCATTTCCATAGCACCAATCATAATGGAAAAATATTAGAAATACCCAAAACAGCCCACATGAACCCTATGGACACCTTAGGTTAGAAATAGGTCCGAGTAGGAGGAACCCTACCTCTTGAAGCGTAAAGAATTTGTAGGAAGCCTCAAGAACAAGATTGAAGTTCAAAGCTTAGATTTCTCCAAAATCCTCCCTTTGAATCTTCGGTGAAAATCTTTGTTTTTGGTACCCACGCGTAGCTCTCGTTGCGTAGATCGACTTTAATTCTTGGCCCGACGGAACTCCGAGAATCGGCGAAAGAAAGCTTGAAGAATTATATTTTTTTCTTCTTTGCTCTTGGGTTTGATCCAGCCGGCCAAATGAAGAGCAAATATCTGATTTTTCAGATATTTGCCCACTTTTATATTTTCTAAACACTTGGCCCTCGTCGCGCCAAGTGTCGTCCTTTGTTCGGATCCGTTTTCATCCCGAAACGATTAAATTTCGTACCGATTTAAGCTCAAAATATTTTATATGAAATTTATTTAAAATATTTTTTAAATTTTCAAATTTTTATAAAAATTTCATTTTTAGGGGTCATCGAACACCCGTCACCTCGAAAAACGTGAAAAATCTGATTATCTCAAAATTCGACGAAATTTGTCTGGGTAACTAGATTTGGTGAGACGAATCCAACGGTGAGGTCCGTTTCATCATCCGAGGTCTATAAAAATACCAGTTTTTTTTAACCCACACTATAATGGCAAATTACCATTTTACCATTTTTTTCAGAAAAAGTTAAAATTTTTCCCGGGTTTCACATTCTTCCTCCCTTAAAAGAATTTCGTCCCCGAAATTCACATACACATGCACATACAATCACATGCATATACAACAGTCAATTAATGCTAAATGACCAGAAGAATGTACCTCCATCCTCGAACAAGAAAGGATAACTAGTACGGACAGTGTCCTCGCGCTCCCATGTCGCCTCCTCTACTCCTCGATGCTGCCACAGTACCTTCACTAGCCGCACAGTCTTGCCTCGCAAAACCTGTTCCCGGCTATCCATGATGCGCACCGGTCCCTCCTCGAAAGTCCCATCAGCATCAACAACAAGCTCTCCCCAATCCACCACATGAGTCGGATGTGGGGTGTACTTCCGAAGCATAGAGACATGGAATACTGCATGAACATGCGATGCTAGATTGCCACAAAAGCAAACGGGAAGAAGAAGATAAAATGGGAAAACAGGCGTATAGCCCTAAGGAGGAAGGGAAACAGAAAACTGGGATTTTGAAGAAAGGTCAAGACCTCAAGGGGAAGGAAAAGGAATGGCAGAAAGTTACAAGAAAAGGGGGTCCCAAAGTAACCGTGGAGGAGGGTCACCAAGTTCCTAATAGTTTATTGTATCCTAATGGCTTAAGTGAAGGAGTTATTGCGGCTAATAAATTCAATGTGCTAAACGGGGATCATTCGGGCAAGGATGTAGGAGAGGAGGAAAATGCTGAAATGGAGAATCATAACGGTACTCCAATAATTGAAAATAGCACCACTGGAGGATTAGAAGCAAAAGAAAAAGAGGACTTGTCCCTCTCAACGTCTAATCATGAAGGAATTCAAGGAGTAGGAGTGGAAAATGAAATGTCTTCAAATGCAGGAAGTCCATCACGGAGCTTTGAGGGCATGAAGGTCTACGAGGTTATCGGCACTCCCTCTCAAACTCAGGGGACAGGGCCTGATGAGGTGCAGCAAACGGTTGGTATAATAGTGTGATTATTGAATAAACAATCTCTTTCTTCTACCTCTTCTTCCTTCCTTGTGGATCATTCATACGAGCCTAGAGGAAAACAATTTGCACCGTAGAT